>NW_010729075.1:12023833-12046005 GCF_000365185.1 Nelumbo nucifera
TAAAAGGGGCAACGCATGTCATTTCAAAAACCTTTAGTGGCCTTTAGGGCTTTGGCTAGGCATTGAAAATCATCTAACCACATCGAGTGATCGGGCCATATCTTACCATTTCAGACCTATTTTATTTTATTAAAGTTTATGTTCAGACCTAAACGCAAATGTATCACACGTCTAAAAAGCAAGATTTTTAAACATTGGACATTTGAGAAGTGTTATCAAACACCAGTTACAGTCATCAACAACTAGAATACATCATGGAGGGCCAAGTGTCAATCCTAGATGAAGGTCCGGTTATAATTAAAACTCTGACATCTGACCTCAAGTTCGTAGATAGTGTTTTGCATAATCATGATATCTAAGAGTTAAGGAGCCTCAGAGTCAAAACTAAATCCGAATGCATAACCCCCCATTTTTTGATTCATAAACTTAATTTCATCCTTGATGGCTTATGTATCAACCTTCATTAGTATTCTCACCATCCTAATAAAGCCAAATATCACATAGAAGAACTCATGTGGAACGTAGGTCACCCTGTATGCTTATCTAGAGTCACCACTGTTGTTTATGGACGACTTTTTATTGTTGAAGGAAAAAAATACAAATTAAAGATGTTTTTCCCAATCGAATGATTGAAATTCTCAATAACCACGCAACTAGCCGATTGCATGATTTCTATTGAACTAAAATTCAAGACCTTTGCATGCCCCTTCTAATGGAAGACAAATTAATGAAGTTACAGCTTTTTCTTTTGATAAGTGAATTTTATTAGAATCAGTAAAATATCAATACAATCGGCCTGGGGAGAGGTGAGAGATTCACCTCAACCAGCAGCAAAAAAGACAGGAAACAATTACAGCTTTCAATGACAAATATAGTGCTATGAGCTCAACAAAGTGAACACAACCACCACCTTGACAGCCATTAAATTTAAAGAGATAGAAGGGAAGTAATTGTGAAAGAAGAGAGATAAAGGAGTGCCACTATCTCCATTTGTGTGATTAAGCAAATGCGGTGCATTTCATGCATTCAAAGCAAGGATAATTAAAAGACACACAAGGAACTTGATACAAGAGGGAAAAAAACAAGAAAAAAATAAAAGAAAAGTGATAATATGCACAGGCCATTGGAGACTGGCCTGCGCCCTGAGCCTGACAAGATATACCCACATTGCCCAGGCCCAGTCTATGTATGTCAGGCCGGGCATCCGGTCTTAAATGAAATTAAATTCTTTTAAACCTAAAATTTAAATATAAACTTATATTTGCAATCATAAAAAATATATAAAGAAAGCATCCATTTGTAGCTCATATTAACATTCTATATTCTTCTTAAAGAACAGTTTAATCTTCCCAATCAGAAGAGAAGAATAATATAACCCAATGTCAATTGGTGTTATAGTGCAATACTGCATAAACACAATATAGCACAAAAGGAAACCTGAACCCACCATTCGCCATGTAGCCCAGTTAGATGGTATTATATCAGAGTCATTCAACAAATCGTGATTCACATTTTACCATCTGACAGAGTTGTGAATTATGTTCAAAAAAGTTGTTGATTTCTAAAATTGTGTTAAGGCTATTACGACATCAGTTAACTGACTTTCCTCTTTTTATCACAACATAATCCCTAATGCACCACCATATACCCAAGGATGAAAGGGATCCACTAACAAGAACAGCCTCTTCAACAGACGGATCATTGATCAGATGATACATCTATATACTGCAAAATTAATTTCCAAACAACAAATTAAATTTATATAAGATATGTTACTAGAGTAGGCAAGTACTGGCGCTCGACAAAAGCACATAAAAGAACTATAAAAAAATGAGAAAAGCATCAAGACTAGCATATGTAAGCACATCAAATTGCAATCTGTTATAGCAAACATGGCCCCACTCTTGTTCTATATAATATCAGGCTAGTATAGCCCTAAACTGAGAAATCAAGCAACCAAGATATCTGGAACTCAAACCACAGGCAGGTTTTTTTGATAAGTTAATACAGAAACGGTTTTCCTAAGCAATAAAGCCCTTCCATTAAGAGAAAAACAAAAGATGGGCACACACAAGAGGGAATTGACAATTACCATCAGACTGAGAAAATTTACTAAAAGAAAATAGAGAACAGAAAACTCTAAAGAACAAGTGCATATGGCACTTACCATCAGAAAGAAACTATAACTGGAACCACATTAAGGTGGGCAGTTCACAATGTAGATGAGAAGTAGAATACTTACAGGCAAATCCAGATAACTTAGCAACCATAAGTTCACTATTGCTGTCACTGTACTTAATAAAAATGGTGAAACAAAAGAAATGGAAAAGCACAGAACATGTTAATGAACATTATTCAAAATCTAGGGGAAAACACTTACCAAACTACAGTTCACCACAGCAGTGCAACCGATCATCTCCAGTGCAAAAGCCTCCAGAATGATCAAAGGATAGATCAGATGAAATGGGGTTTTATGAAAATATAGAGGGTAAATAGAAGAAACATTCAAAATATGTGGTGCAACTATCTTGAAGTGTGTGTGTGTATATGTATATATATATATACCAAACTACAGTTCACCACAGCAGTGCAACCGATCATCTCCAGTGCAAAAGCCTCCAGAATGATCAAAGGATAGATCAGATGTAATGGGGTTTTATGAAAATATAGAGGGTAAATAGAAGAAACATTCAAAATATGTGGTGCAACTATCTTGAAGTGTGTGTATATATATATATATATATATACTTGATAGATAGACTGATAAAGTATATATCTTGATATACTGTGGATTACTAACCTCTATTTTTATATTTAGCCATGAAAGAAATGGGGTAAAGATTTTGCTGGCCACATAAATACAGACCATTTGATTTTTAGTACCATTTTGAAGTTGAATTAAAGTTTTATAACAGCTCAAAGCAACAACTTTACAGTTACAACTATGCCATTTAGTTTCAATTGTGTGACAGTAAGCTACCTAATAAACAAACCAGGATACCTTCTTTCTGGTTGCCTTCTAAGCATCTAAAGCACTGAATCGTTGCCTCAGCACTGGAGGAAACCCTGAATGAAAAATATAATTAGACTCTCCAGAATCAAATTCACATGGATAAGTGAAACACAAAGTGCAGCAAAAAGTAACCAAAAAAATGAAATATCCAAGTTTCTAGTAACAGTCCCCTGAATAGAGAAGGAAGCTAGCTATCAAAAACACATTTTTTTTACAACCACAGAGAATTTAACTACTTTTATTCTTAGAAATTTTCAAATGCATATCTCCACAAGGCTGCAGGGAACTATAAAGTTCAAAAGAAAATTTAAAGGGGAGAATAAATGTTACAAATCTTCACAAAGCCCATTATCAAGAATGATTACAAGAGATGAAAACGCCTTCGGCGAGTTATCTTACAATAGACTGAAAATATCCCACTGAAAGAACTGTCAAGAAGGATGATCTCCAGACCAAACATCATCATTTTATCTTTTTCGCACTTCATCCATGCAATAACTCTCTGACAAATGCTCTTGGTCCAACACAGAGAGATAAAAAGACAGGGAAATGCCCAATGATTAGTGATCTATAAAAGTGAGACCAATAACATCTATCTAGCTTAACATCATTTCTGGAGTCAGAAAATCAGCATCTTTGTTCACTTGCCAGTGATGAATGGATGACTCAATGCTTGAGATACTGTCATTCTCTTTTCTGGGTCCAATATAAATATCCTTTCTAGAAGATCCTTGAAATTTGTCGACATCTTTGGATCCTCAGCAAGGGAACTTGTAATCAAGGAACCAATATCTTTTGGCTTAATATTGAGAAAAAGCCTCTTTACCATCTGCAAAAACAAATTAGAAAACTTGTTCAAATTTACAGAAAACAAAGTCAACATAAAGGTGAACTGACATTTTACAGTTGTTAAATCCAAAATCAACAATAAATTGGCAACTGCATTGCCAAAAAGAAAATACTCACCTTCTTCGTAACAGGATCTTCTTCTGTGGCATGGAAATTCAAATCCTGGTCAAAATGCTGATCAGTAAATGCACCCTGTGATAAGAGAGGAAAAAATAGAAGTAGGATCAGCAAAAGCTCAACAGGGCTACAGTCCGATATTTGAAGCAACAATATTGCAAATTGCCAACTTTAAGATGTGTTTGTTCTGCCTTCATTCTAACTTCTGAAATGAGGTGCATATTATCTTACCAAATAATAAAATCCATATTTTGATGTTGATGACGAAAAAATAAGACACAAAAGGTCTAGATAAATTATTGCATGGCATTGATGTCATATAGAAGGCAGCTAAAGTCAATTACTCAATACTTGCTACATAATAACGAATCAATTAAAACAACACAAAGTAACCCGAAAAAGGGCAAAACTAGGGGTTCAAATTGATCGGATCATGACCTAATCTGAGCTCGGATCCTATTTGGTCGAATTCGGATCACCCCTGTTCAGATCTTCGGATTGGATTAGGATCACCCCTCCTATCCGATCCGATATGTATTATATATTTATAAATATAAATATATATAATACGTATATATGTTATTTATTTATAAATATATTTTTATAAATTTGTTATGTTATTTATTTTTTTATAAAAAACATGTATATATGATGAAAATAAGTAAAAAAAACTTGTATTTTTTGTTTTTACTTTATTTAAATTAGTACAATTTATTTTTCTTTTAATAATTTATTAATTAAAAAACAAGTTGGAACGGATCAGATCCGAAGATTCGACTTACCAATAGGATTCAAATTCAAACCAAATCCTATCATATCCGATCAGATCTTTGAATCGGATCGGATCCGACATGAACAATGTTGGATCGAATTCAAATATACCCTGATTCGAATCCGACCCGATCTGTTTGCATCCCTAGGCAAAACCTAACCTTGCGCAGCATCTTCTTAGGAAAAGGGCCCTTTAATTCCATATGGAGGCGAAGCATATCATTGTTCGATGGACCAGGAAAAAGTACCTTCCCTGAATAAAGTTCATATAAACAGCAACCAACTGACCAAATATCCATTGGATGATCATATGGCAAACCAAGAACTGGAGCAACATGATACAAATCCACATGTTAAAAACCCAAGCAATGTTAGGACTCCACATACTTCAAGTAAGAAGAATTATTCCAACAATCAAAACAACTTTCTAATGACTCAATCAAAAGTCTTACTTATTTCAGGGGCACGATAAAAGCGGCTGACTAAGTATGGTGTAATCTCATTTTTACCAGCAAACATGGCATTGCCAAAATCACAAAGCTTCAACACATTTTTTGCTTCATTCACCTATATAATCAGCAATGACAAAATGGTAAGAAATTATACAAGAAAGCATCTGGATTGTGACCAAAAAGATAACTTACCAGCATGTTATCCGGCTTTATGTCACAATGCAGAACACCACAGTTTCTCAGATGCTTCACCGCAATAAAAAGCTGCTTTGCATATGCCCTCACAGCAGTCAGTTTAAGTCCAATATTACGGCCAAACTTCTTAAGAACTTCACGTAGATTCATATGAAGAGATTCAAAAACTAAACAAAAATGATTCCGGTACTTGAAACTTGAGAGAAATCGAACACAATGCCTCCTGTCCTCAGGATCTGCACCAGCTAGCTTCTTCAATATGACAAGTTCTTCCATGCCTGCCTTGTACCTGTAAGGTAGGCAATAGTAAATTTTTCAAATGATTGTGAAATCCAATAATTTATGACAAATGGAACCAATATCCATGGGAGAAAAACAAGTTTACAGACATTGTCTCATTATTGCGTATGATTTTGATGGCCACTTCTTCTGGATCACCCTTCCCAGCCTTGAGATCCTTCACACGAACTACAGTAGAAAAAACACCTTTTCCATGAGCAGCAGTAACTTCATACCTACCATCAAGAATTTCTCCAAATCGGTAACCTGTACAGAAAGGATGAAATCCAGGACCACAAGATTATGCACAACAAGCATGGCAAAATGAAGAGAACCATCAAAAATCAAATTAGAAGCCTGGGCCATAAAAATTCAGCCACCTACATCTGCTGAAGAAAAACAAAGGAAAGAAAGAAATTGATCAGACTTACTGTAGTATCCCTCTGCATCATCCCAGTTGTCATGAAGGCCGCTCCTTTCAATCTGTAAACCATCTCCCTTCCCCTGCAAAAGCCAAAAAGTTGAAAATCAGCTAATACAAGGAAGAGAGACAAGGTACAACCTCCGGAATCACATGAGAAAAAAAAATAGAATTGAGAATTACTGGCAACACAATCAGTCCACTTCCACATCAATTGTACATTTTAATGTGGAAAAAAAACAAAGCATCCACTTTCAAAAGGCACATGCCTGGGCTGAGGTGCAAGGTGTACCAACCCTTTGAGGCAAGGTGCAAGGCACTTTTTGGTGTATTTTAGGAATGGTGGCTGGCTCGGGGCTCCAGCCCCAGACCCCTAACCAATCCCTTTGAGGCAAGCCCAAACAAGTCCATGTCAAGGTCTTAAATTTCTAATCCTAAAAAAATGATTTTATAATTTTAGTTATCTTTTAAAAATATCTTTTATTGGGATTAATGAATGAACAACATTAGCAAAATGGTAATGTTATTCATTTTACTAATAATTCTCATTCATTTTGCTTGCTCACCGAAGCTTTGAGAACCCCCTTTTTGGCATTTTGCTAATGTTGTTCATCCATTCATCCCAATAAAAGATATTTTTAAAAGATAATTAAAATTATAAAATCATTTTTTTAGGGATTAAGAATTTCAAGGCCCTAGCACGAACTTGTTTGAGCTTGCTTTGAGGAGCCTGTTATAACGGCGGCTTGTAGAATTAGGAATGAAAGATATAAATCATGTTAACCTTAGACCAGAGGTTTTTTGGAAACCAGTGATGGAGAGATTTACGAAGAAATTGGCTATGTGGAAGAGAAATTACGTATCCATTGGTGGAAGGATAACTTTAATTAGAGCAACATTAGCGAACCTCTCAGTTTATTTCTTGTCCACTTTTAGAGTCCCGGTGAGGGTAGCAAGAGAGTTAGAGAAACAAATGAGGGACTTTCACTGGGAGCCCGGGGATGAAAATAGAGACCATCTAGTAAAGTGGGAACAAGTTTGCAAGACAAAAGAAGAGGGAGGTTCAGGGTTGGGGAATTTAATTCACAAGAATGCTTCGCTGCTAGGAAAATGGCTTTGAAGGTTTCCTTTGGAAAGAACAGGCTATGGCACAAGGTTATTGAAAGCATTCATGGGCTAAGAAATAATGGTTGGGATGCAAAGGTCGCTCCGACATCTACCTCAAACACTCCTTGGAAAGCAATTCAAGAGGTATATCCAACTTTTCTTAACTTCATTAGATATGATGTGGGTTGTGGTTCCAGGTCTGTTCTGGGAAGACCTTTAGTGTTTTGACTCTCCTTTTTGTTCTCTTTTCCCCGATCTTTACTTGATTTCTGACTATAAGAAGAGACCTATCTCAAGTTTCATCACCTTTTCTCAATCCGGTGTGAGTTGGGACTTTGGGTTTAAGAGAGGTCTAAGGGATTGTGAATGTGAAATCTTATTAAGCCTTTTTGATAACCTCATATCAGCTTTTCTAGTCCAATCTTTGGAGGACACTAGAGTCTGGTCCACTTCTTCCAATGGCTCTTTTTTTCTTTAACTCCCTTGTGCATTCTTCCCGGGGGAAGAGGATTCCCCGGTGAAGGAGATTTGGAGTAAGCCCATTCCACCCAAAGTTCAAACTTATTGCTAGAAGATGTTCCTTGGAAAGGTGAACACCTGTGATATGCTTCAAAAGAGGATACCTCATTTGTGCCTCTCCGCTCATATGTGCTTTCTTTGTTTTGTGAATGGTGAATCCCTCTCTCACTTACTGATCCACTGTCCTTATGTGCTTTTTGTTTGGAAGTCTATTTGCTCTCTGTTTGGTTGCAGGTGGAGCTCCCCACAGGCAGTGATTTAAAAGGTGTGCCTAGGTGCATAGGCGAGGCGCATTTTGGGGTATGCGCCTCGCCTAGGTCCTAGGCACACCCCTTTCAAAAGGCGTGCGCCTGATGTGACTTGCGCCTCAACCCAGGCATTTACCTATTTAAAATTTTGCGGTTTTTGCTTTTTTTTTAGTCTAATGGTTGGGCCGGGGGCTCCGCCCCTGGACCCCCGACCACACCCCTCAAGGCAAGCCTGAACGAGTCTATGTTAGGGTCTAAAATTCTTATTTCTCACATAATAAGAATTTCAGACCCTAACATAGACTTGTTCAGGCTTGCCTCAAGGGGCGTGCTACAAAGGCGACTCATAGAGTCAAGAATGCGATATGTTTTACATCATATTAACTACTTGAAGCAATGCAATTAAGTAAAAAAAGAGATTGTGGGTTTTACATGCTTGCTTTTATTTTTAAATTTTCATTTGAATACAGTTTACATGTTATGTTTATGTATTTTAATTTTAGATAATAGGTTTTTTAAATCATTTATTTTAAAATTTAAGTTTATACTTTTATTAACATCATATTTAATATTTTTCAATTTTCTGATTTTTTTATTTTTTAGCTTCTTTTTGTAATTTTGCGCCTTTCTTAAAAAGGCGCGCGCCTCGCCTTGCGTGTTGCGCCTCAGGCGCAAATTGGTCCTTGTGCTTTTAAAACACTGCCCACAGGATGTAGTGAGCCTCTTCAATCCAAACTTCCTAAGGCAGCCGACAAAGAGGGGAAGAACAATGTGGAAATCAACGAGGGCAGCTGTGTCATGGACGATTTGGGAGGGAAGGAATGCAAGAATATTCAATGGCAAATGCAGACCAAAGGAAGAGTTGGTGGAAGCTGTAAAGATAAAAGTTGCTCATTGGATAACAACACTCGTGCTGTTCCAAAGCTTCTCTGTGGCTGATATCCTATGGGCTTGGAAAGAAGTGCCATGTTCAACTAAGAGGAAAGAAAAGATGGTGATGGAATGGAAACCCCCCGTGCAAATAAGATGGTGATGGAATGGAAACCCCCCGTGCAAATAAGTTAAAGTTGAACTTTGATGGCAGTTCCATAGGGAATCCGGGATTGGCAGGTATAGGGGGTGGATTCAGAGACTCAACAAACAAAGTTCTGGCTATGTATTCAGGACCTATAGGGGCAGGTGACTCCATAAAGGCTAAGCTTCATGCGCTTTTGCAGGGATTAAAACTTGCCAAACAAGCAGATTTTAAAAATTTGGAGGTTGAAGGAGATTCAAAACTGGCGATTTCTTGGTTCAGTTTCAGAGGTAATGCTCCTTGATTTATAGACATTCCTTGCGAGAGATTGAAAGTTTAGCAAGGGAGCTTTAGGAGGACTGCAAATGGGATGGCTGACTCGCTAGCAAAACAAGGAGTGTACAGACAAAATCTATTCTGGGCAGTTTCATAATTCTTTTTGATTGTTGTGTTTTGTGTTCTCCTGCTGGCTGTAATCTTTTTTTTCATTTTAATAGAATTTATCCTTCTTTACTGATAAAAAAAAATTAAAGGAATTAAAAGCTTGGCATCCTTGAATATGTTTTCTATGCTATTTTTTATTTTATTTTTGCATTTTTTTACTTTGGATATGTTTTATATGTTATGTTTATGTGTTTAAATTTGAGCTAATAGTTTTTTTAAACATTAAGTTTAAAATTAAAGTTTGAACGCTGGAATGCTCATGCATGTCCATTTCTATTTATCTAATTGGAGTTGACAGCATGAATTGCATCTGTCCATTTCTATTTATCTAAAACAAGATCATTCAGGTAAACCACACCCAGGACCTTGTTTGATCAGAGCTGTCAATGGGTGGGGTATAGTCCAGGACAGTGTGGACCCGGTCCCAAACCAATAAGGAAACTATGTAGACCCAGCTCCAAACCAGAACCTATAGGGTTCATAATACCATATCCAGAACCAAACTGATCATTAATCATGTTTATCAGGTCTGACCCAATAAGACCCGATTATATTTGGCATACATAATTATCTGTAATATAATAACTTTAAAACTTCATTTTTGATAATCTAACCTAAAAAATCCTATCAGAATGTATGAGAGCAGCCATTTTGTGCAGAATTTGGGGAGAAATGCAAAGATGCTTGAAGACATAGAGAAAGACATCAACACCTTCATTGATATCCTAACAGTGAGAGTAGTGCATTGGGCATTGGCTTGTGAGGAATTTAAAGGTGTATACATTGATACCATGATAAGACATTGACAAACAATTGAGAACTTTCGGCTGAGAGTTCCTAATAGGCAGGCACAATGGGAGGCTTCAGAAGAAGGAAATTAGAGCTAAATCTTGATGGTTGCACCCTCGGAAACTCAGGAATGGCAAGCATTGGTAGATCAGTAAGAGATCATCTTGACAATATACTGCTCAGATATTCAGGGCCAATCAGAATCAGCAACTCAAGGCTGAGATAATGGCATTATTATTTATTATAACGACTGAAGCTTGTAACCTTACAAGGATAGAAGAAAGATATTCTAATAGGAGGAGATTGCCAAGTCATTCTAAGCTGGATTTGATGTGAGGAAATTCCCTGGACATATTATCTGAAACATACATCATCTGGCACACACTCTGCACAGCTCATTCAGATGGGTTCCAAAATCAGCAAGTGCACAGGCAGACACATTAGCATAGTCAGGGATAACCGGGAAAGCTTAGTGTGGGGATTAGCAGATTTGAGACTCTAAGTGTACTTATTTGTTCTATGTAACTCAAATGCTACTGTTTGTAATTATCCACCGTTCAGTTTCTTTTGCTTATCAAAAAAGACAGTAAATAGTTAATAAAACAGGCAAATTTCACTTTTTAGAGATAAAAATTACAACTATAAGAACACCATGACAGTTCCACCATAACCTTATAACCATCAACTTCCATGAAACAAGTCCATTTCAATGGTACATTCATTGGTATCACTTTGGCATAGCCAAGTCATCTGCTCAATCTTGTCAACGATGGGTACACATTAGAAAAGGCAATAATAAAGTCCCTGCCCCAACCTACATGGGCATTGAAAAGCTAGGATAAGAAGGCTACAACAGTTGTAGTTCGTTCTAAAGAGGCATGTGGAAAAGAGCAACTACAAGTAAAATTAAAAAGAAAAGCTATGTTATGATATTACTTTAAATACAAAAGCTGCAATAAAAACAGTAAAATCAAAAAGGGAAGAGAAGACTTGGTAATTACCTGCTTACGAATTCCAGCAGGTGACTCACCAAAAATATCGTCACAGAACATATCATCTGATCTCTCACTCTGCACAGATTGATAAAACAGTTACATGTGTAGGTGCAGCATTAGAAGCTGAAGGCAAATAGTTTTCTCAATCGATATACAAGACAAAATATATAGAGAATGAACTAAATAAAAGGAGGAAGCAGCAGAGTCATGCTTAACAAACTTCAGGATGGAAGCCCACAAAATAATGAATGTAGGGGGTCATATATATGTATACATGGGGTATGATTAACAAACCTTTGGGGAACCATCTCCCAGTACCACAGCACCAGAAGTCCTCTTATGAGCCAAAATTCCATTTTGCAGTGGTGAATTCCCAACAGAAAATGACACATCAACTGCACAGGAATCTGAATTTTCGTTCGCACTTTCAACAGCTTCAGGGGGTACATTAACAGCAGTTTTTGGAGGGGGTGGCTTTTCTGATGGCTTCTCAACATTGAGATAATTCTCCTCTGGTTCAAAGGGTAGCATAAGTGCAAAATAAAGTAGATCAGAATCATAAAAAACAAGTGAACAGAGAAAAACATGAGGGCGGACAGACAGAAAGAGATTAAAGCATCAAGGAGACGCCAATTCTGAGTTTCAAATACAATCTTCCTAAGGTAAACTTGGATATTATTAAAAGATACCTTTACCCAAGCTCTCAGAATGAGATAGAACCTGTTGCTGTAATTGCTGCTGTTTATACTTTTCTAAAATGGCTTGTCTTCTTTTTCTGCTCTCCTTAATTCTGTCAAGATCTTCCTCTTCCTGGTCTACAAGTTGCAATGCAATCTTATCTTCATAGTCTTCTTCTTCATCTCTAGAACACAGAAATATGTAAATGAAGTCAAATACAATTCAACCTAAGAAACTTGAAACAATTAAATGATTATGTTTAAGAACCCCAACCTTTGTAATTTCTGTTCATGTCCCTCGCAATCACCATTCATGAAATTAGATACCTTTGGTGCATTTTTTGTTCTTACTCTATCCCGCTGTTCCAATTCATCATATTTTGAATGCCTGGACTCTTTGTACTTCTCTTGGTCATGATAGTCATCTTCATGTCCATCATAATTATGCCTGCTGGGTCTGTCACACCGGGTCTCCCTATCTCTGCCTTTGTCTCTATCCCTATTTCTAGTCTTCTCCTTATCCCTTTCCCTATCTCTTTCCATATTCCTATCCCAGTCTGGATCCCTTTTTCCAGCTCTATCTCTCTCCTTAACCCTATTCCTATCTTTGTTTCTTGTCTCTCTACTGCCATGCCTATTATCTTGCCCACTGTATCTTCTGTAACTGCTACTACTCTGCTCCTCCCTGTCCTTCACCCAGTCTCTACTACTATGTCTGTCCTCACTACAGTATCTAACCACTCTTTCATGATCAGAATCAGTTTTACTCTTCTCTTGCAACATGCTATAGGATGGGGATCTTCTCTCTCTAGAACGACCATGAGACCTTGAACTGTCCCTAGTATGGACCTTTTTGTGGAACCAATCATTAGATAGAAAGGTTGATCTTATTTTATGCCCTGCATCAATTCTGTCAGCGTCATTCAATTCCAAATATCTCTCTGATTTGTGTCTTATTGAATCACGCCATTCAGTCTCCCCACAGAAATCAGTTTTAGCCCCTTGATCATCTATTTTTCTTTTCTTGCTTGAATCCACATATTCTCTAGTGACTGGAGATCTTGACCTATTATGCCTTTTTGACACATTTTCCTGAACATTCCTGCAATCCTTCTCCTTTCCAGTTTCTTTGGGACAGGATATAGGCTCTGCATGAGGTTTTTCATCCTCTCCATGAAATTTGTGATTAAAATTCCCATTATCATGGTTCAGCATGTCATCTCTGGAGGACAAGCAACTATGTCTCCCTTCTCCCTTCTCTCTGGATTTGAAGGCTTCATACTCAGAGCTTAACCCATCAATTTCTGCCTCTCCATGGTTTCTCTGATCAAAAACCAGACATTCAGTCCTTGAATTTCCAAGAATATCAACCTTGGAAAGTGTGCTCTTAACATCTTTCCTGTCAGAGCATTCAAGAAGCTGGTACTCATCATTGTCTCTCCTATCCCCAACCAAAACCGAAACAGTATTATGAACCTTGTAATCTTTGGAGGCCTTTGAACTTTGAGCATTTTCTTCTATACTATTCTCTGTCAGCATATTATGATTTAGCTCAAGCTCTTCCTGATCTTTACCGGAACTGAAGTCCCACTCACCAAATCTCTCCTAAAGCAGAAAAAAATAAACAGCATTAACAGAAAATGTTTAATCTTATAAACAAGCAAAATTCTATGGATAGCTTCTACAGTTCAATATAAGCACATAAAAGTCTAAGGATAGCTCCTATATTTCAAAATAAAATTAATAAAAAAGGGAACAGATCTTAAAAACTCGTTATACACCATCAATCTTCAGGAAATGCCTATAGAAACTTCGCCTGAAAAAATGTGTAACGCAGTACTTGAATTTGGTTAACTGGCGATTAATTTACGACCAATAGCAATAAGAGAACATGGTAACAGACAAACTTCTAAAACTGAAACCAATTTTAGGGAACAGAGAAAAAAAAAAGAAAAAAGATAGGTTCTTAGGAATTGCCTTTTAGTGACAAAGGGAAAAGGCAAACAAAGGTTCTAACGAATTTTGCAATAAAACCCTGACAAGGGCTTCAAAGTCCCAACAATATCAAAGTACATTGAAACGAAGTCAACAGGTAATAGTATGTAACAAAACCAGACTTTGGATTTTAGAACCGAACTTAGAAAGGAAAACGAGATGAACAAAAGGGAATCTGCACTTACCGAATCACGACCTCGATTATCCGATCTGTCAGCGACTTCTTCTGGCTCAATCTCGCCGGACTCAATATCAGAGTCTGTTTTCTTCTTTACTATTGCAACATCGCCAATTTGATAACCTTCCTCTTCTTCTTCGAGAATCTCTCCTTCTTCCTTTTCGTCATCTGGACATGAATTAGAGGCTGGGACAATAGCAATAGGCCAAGTGAAGTCGCCTTCTTCATGTTTGCTGTTATTGTCACTTTTGTTGCAGCAATGACGACGGTGATGACGATGATGGCTGCCGCCGCTACTGCTGTGGTGGTGTCGGTGGCTGTGCTTCCGGCGCTTCGAGACCCCTTCAGTTCCTTCGTCGGGAGATCTTCGATGCCTCTTCAGAGTCTCCGCTTCGTCTCCCGCCATGGAATTAATTTAGGGTTAGGGTTGACCGGTATATGGCTGCCGAAAGGAAGAAGATACAGGAACAGAATTGAGGACTTCAGGTAAGACTGCGGGTTACGCGGGTATGCGTTCTCGAGAGAAGCACAAGCGGTAGAGTCAAAGGTGAAACTTGGGTGGGTTGGGCCGGGCTTGGGGCCAACCCAGGCCAATCTTAAGGCTATGTTTGGTTTGAAGGAAAAAGTAGGGAAAGGTAGGGAAAATTATACATGGTTTGTAAATGTTTCTCCACCTTTCTCTTCCTTTTCCTACTTTTTCCTTCAAACCAAACACAGCCTAAATGTAAAACATAGGACCAAGCTTGGACCGTCAAGCACGACCAGTAAGCTTGAGCCCAATCCGTCCAAAGCCCACATCTTTTGGGCCTATATTTAATAACTTTTGTGTGGTAAAAGTTAGTTAATTAAGGTAGTGTTTGACAAGTCTTTCAGCATAGTTTTTGGGGTTTCAATGAGTTCAAAAGACCGAAAATCGATATTTTTCTGTTTGCTAACCAAAAGTCTGAAAGATGAGAAGGTGTGTGTGCAAAAAGACCTGAAAAGACCAAAAACACTGAATTTTGGGAAAAGCTTCAAATGAAGTTTTGGTCTTTCCATGTGATATATAACAAGGTTTTAAAAATCAAGCTAAAAATGGAACCGTTGTGGCCATCAGCTTCCAGGTCAGCAGTTTGATTGTCTGGGTCAAACAGTTTAGGCGGTTTGGATTATTAGGGCAAATATTGTTTATATGTTAACTTTTGTTACTCTTTTAAACTTTTAGTCTTTTATGAGAAAGATAGATTACAGTTGTCGACTGAGAAAGAAAGAAAGAAAAAAAAGAAATAAGGGAAGGAGAGCAAGTGGGAAAAAAAAGGAAATGAGAGAGAAAAAGGAAGCAAGGAAGGAGGAGGAGGAGGATCCAACGTTCACCAACAAATGGCGATGGCGACGACAATGGCGGTATGGCGGTAACAACAAAATTGCAACGACAGCAAAAACATAGATCTCATATCTAAGATCTGATTCCTCTCCAACCTCAATTTTGTTTTATCTTCTTCTTCTTATTCTTCTCTCTCTCTCTATGTGATATAGTGATCTCAAATCTAAGATCGTTATCGTCTTAGTTCCTCTCTAATCTCCTCTACATCTTTATTAAACCACGAGCAATTGTTCGGATTGATGGTTTGACCACCCAAGTCAGCGGTTCTCTAACCAAGTCAACAGATTTCGGCCCAAGAAAGGGTTAAGAGTGAAGTGGAACCAATTACTTGGATGGTTTTTGGGTCGAATAGTCTGATTTTCCAAGCCAATGGTGGTTCAAAAAATTGATATATAGCCTTTGAACGTGTTTTTAAAATTCCAGTATATTAAGCCACTTACCCTAAGGTCTTTGTTTTTAAAGACAAGACCCCAAAAGCTCAATATATCTTTTGGCCATTTGGGCTGCTAGAAGATCTTTCTAAAAAAACTTTCCAAACAACACCAAATTTAAATAATTGAAGGTTGTTTAGATAGATGAATAAATGTTCAAATACTTTGGAATGAGTATTTTTGCATTATGTTTGTAATTTATACCATATGTTTAAGCAAGGTGCTTTAACTTGAGCTTGACTCGCTTGAGTTTTCTAGTCCAAGTCGAGCTCAAAGCCCAAAAATTTGAGACCTAAGCTTGGGAAAAGTTCAGATTAGGTTAAGCCATTAAGGGTTCAATTTGGGAGTATTGGGGATGAGGATTTGTTAAAATTCAAATGAGGCCAACTAGAAGGACATACCTAATGTTGAATAAATTACTTAACTACTTAAGTTAGGTACCCAATTTGCACCCGTAGGATAAGTCCACCCAAGAAGGGGCTAAAAGGGTTTTTTTTTTGTAAAGATGACTTTCATTAACCACATGAGAAGAAAGATTACAAGTAGGCATAGAAAAGAAAAGACAACACAATCGGAACAAAAAATTACCCATAATAAAATAGGAAAAAAAACCATCAACAACAAAAAAAAAAACTTGATCCAACAAAACAACATCTAAGAGGCAACGAGGGCGATACGTTGGACTTAAAAGCTTGGGAGAAACCAAACTTTGCTGCTACATGGGTAACATTGTTCGCCTTCCTTGGACAAAACTGAAAGTTGTAATTTTTGTTGGTTGCAATATTCTGAATGTCCCTGCAATAGAAATAAATATTTGGATCTACACAACCATCTTTTTCATTCAAAAACTTCACTAAACTGATATTATAGATTCAAAAAGAACATTGTTTTTTATTTAACTAACAAGCAAAAGAAACATCTTTAGATAAATCTTTGGCTTCAGCTACTATCAATGTGGAAGCTTTAACAGGACCAAACCCAGCTCCCCAACAGATACCGCTGTGACATCTCAAAATGAAGCTTGACCATTTGCCAAAAATTCACCATCTGAATTGGTCTTTTAGCACCCCTGATCCGGTAGAACACAAAAACCAAAATCGCATGGTGATTAACTTTGTAAGAGCCTTCCAATCTCTATTGCTTGATGAGCATTCTTCGGTTAAAACCGAAAAACAGAACCAAAAATTTCAGTTTCGGTTTGTTTGGTTTTTGGTTAATTTGGTTATTGAATATTCCGGTTTTGGTTTTGGTTTTGGTTTTTAGAATTACAAATTTGGTTAACTGAATAAAACAAACTTTAGTATATAATGTGTAATATATAATATATAATATGTAAGATATAATATATAATACATATTATAATATATATTTATAGATTAATATATTAATATAATGAAAATTGATTTCATGATATATATTTTATAATATATAATATAATATATATTATATGTTATAATATATATAATATAGAATATATTATTAAAATTTGGTTTTAACTGAAAACCGAACAGAAAATTTTGGTTTTGGTTATTTCATTTTTTTCTAAAATTTGGTTTCGGTCCAGTTTTTATTTTTTTCAATTTGTTTTTTAAAAATTTGGTTTATTCGGCCTGATTTTAATCGAATAAACCGAATGCTCACCCCTGATTGCCGAAGATAAGATTTCTCCACTATTGATCTACGAATAGAGAAAATAACAACTAAGGGATTTACATATTCCTTATCAAAATAATAGGCATTTCTATCCTTCCAAATACTCCAAAGGGTTCGAGCAATCTCTACTAGGAGGTCCAACTGAGAGAAAAAATCCACTTCAACTAGCCCTTAAAGATAAGGAACCGATTGCTAAATCCTGGATTAATGCCACAACTTGATACCAAACATATGCATCTTTCTTTGTCACATAACAACAAAGTGTGCATAATAGATTCAGCCTCCTTACCACATCTGTCACAGATATCTAAGTCCAATAATAATCTTCTAAATAAGTTACATTTCATGGCTAGACCATTAACACAATATCTCCAAAGGAAATGCTTAATTTTTGGCTCAATTGGGAGTTTCCATATTAGATTCCATAAGGATTTATTAAAATTTGTATCATTAGTTCTTTTGGTTAATTCCTCTTGAGATTTCTTTGCAATGAATTAGCAAATTTTATTAAGAAAACCCCATTTTTACTTTCAACACACACCAATTTGTCATCCCATGGATTTGAAGGGAGGTCCACCTCTAAACTTTTTTTGTGCAAAAACTAGAGGCAAGAAAACATTTATCTTCTCTCTATTCCACCTATTTTCATGATCAATCAGATTTGAAACTACTAAATTTGTAGAATTTTATTGCCTTGGCCCCACTAATTTGTAATTCTCTAATCCTGGAATCCATGGATCATTCCACACCTTTATTTGTAATCCAATACTAACCTTCCAAAAGATGCCTCTTTTTAGAATTTTCCTACCTTCCCGCACACTCCACCAACCCCAAGAAGGCCTACTTCTAAGACTTGCATGGAGAAAGTGGAAATTTGGATGGTATTTTGATTTTAAGACCCTTACCCACATGCTCCTTGTATCAGAACAGAGCCTCCAAGCCAGCTTAGCAAGCATGGCTAGATTGAAGGAGCTCAAATCTCTAAAATCTAACCCACCATTAGACTTATTCTTACACATTTGCCCCAGCTGGTCCACCTTACCCCTTTCTTCTCTTCATTCCCTCCACCAAAATCTTTTGTGACTCCATTCTATAGACTTACATATTTTCTTTGGTAATAGGAAACATGGCATACAATATGTTGGGATTGTTGTTAGAGTTGGCTTTAGAAGGACCTCCTTTCCAGCTTGGGATAGAAGAGAATCCCTCCATCCATTGCCTCTATTGGCCACTCTCTCAACAAGGTACTCAAAGGTTTGCAACTTTTTTTTGGCCTATAAGAGCATGGGAACCCAAATAACGTATGGATTATCAACCTTTTTAATTTTTAGATAATTTGAGACTAGTTTTTTTTTTTAATTTTGCATAAAATTGTTATTGAAAAAAACTTCTGATTTTTTGTAGTTCACCTGTTGTCCTGAGGCTATTTCAAAGAGAGTGATGGAATCCAATAAAGTACTTGCCTCCTTGATATTGGCTTTCGAGAAAATATAATTGTTATCTACAAAAAAATAAATGAGATATTGTTGGAGCCAACTTGCATATTTTGATTACAGATAATTCATTTTTTGCCAACTTTGTGATTGAAAATAGAAGAGAAAACTTCGGAACAAAGCAAAAAAATGTAAGGAGGGAAAGGACCTCCCTACCTAAGCCCTCTCTGAGGATAGATTCCTTTTAAGGGGGTTCCATTTACTAGAATTTGGAAAGAGACTGTAGAAACACATTTCACTACCCAAGATATCCAAGTGCTACCAAACCCCATTCTCTCCATTGTTAATTCCAAGAGCTCCCACTCTACTCTATTATATGCTTTGCTCATATCGAGTTTAACTACCACAAAACCACTCATAGCTTTTGTATGAGTCATGAAGTGCATTACTTCATGAGCTAACAAGATATTATTAGAGATTTCCCTCCCATTGATGAAGGCACTTTGATTTTCATAAATGATATCATTTAGAATTGGTTTCAGTCCGTTTGCTAGGATATTTTAAATTATTTTGTACACTATATTGCACAAGCTTATTAGCCCGAAGTGAGAAGCATCTTCTGGATTTTTTGCTTTTGGAATCAAAGCTATGAAGGTAGAGTTCAGATTTCTATTTAACAGACAATTGTTAAAGAAGGTTTTCACTTTTGTCGCCACATCTTCCTTTATTATATCTAAAAAAGTTTTGAACAAAGGTTGGAAAAACCATCATGACTAGGGGCCTTCCTAGGAGCCATTTGGAAAAAGGCCACCTTAATCTCTTCTTCTGTAACTTCTCTTTGCAACTCTTCATTTCTCTCCTCATTAATTACTGCATTGACCCCTTGTAAAGCCAAATCAATATCTGAACGTGAGGAGGATACAAAAATTCATTGGAAATTATTCTCCAGATTTTTTTTTGATGTTCTCTTGCCCTTCCATCCAATCCCTGTTCTAATCTTTCAACTTTAGGATTCTATTCTTGTCTCTTCTTTTTGATAGTCAAATTGTGGAAGGATCTTGTATTCCTATCCCTATAGTGTAGCCAGTTCACCCTAGATCTCTAGGCCCATAAAATCTCTTCCCTTCTAAGCCACACATCTATCTTATTCTCTAATTCTAAAATCTTTTGATGGCAGAAATGTGATCCTTGTTTTGCTTGTTCTACAACTAACTCTCCATTAATCTTTTCAATGCAATATTGAACTTTCCCAAACTCATTCTTGTTTCACTTCCTCAGAGAATTACTCAACTTTGAGCATTTTTTGGTGATTGAAGGGTTTATTTGGTCAGGATTATAATCTGTCCACACCTCATTGATTACATCTACAAACTTCTCATGTGTAAGCCACATTTCCTCAAATCTAAATGGCTTTTTGATCTTAAAAATGGTTGATTGGTGTCTAAACAAATAGATAAATGGTCTGACCCATAAGTAAAGGTAACCAAAAATCTTTGCATTAGGGAACCATTCTTTCCATCTCAAATTGCTTAGACCTCTATCCAGTTTGGCCTTTATATGGTTCGCACTATCCCTCTTATTAGTCTAAGTAAACTTTGGACCTGAATTTTGAATTTCTTCAAGGCCCCACTTATGCATTGCAGCTCTATTTCTTCTGATTTGTCTTACTTTCACTTCTTTCCCCCCATTCTGTCATCCAAATTAAAGATCATATTAAAATCCCCAATGCAACACCAAGGACCCTGAGTTTTGGATGCCAAAAAATTGATTTTTTTTTACAAAATACATCTTTCTTTTTTCAAGCTCTTCGTAGATGAAAGAACACCACCAAATTTTATCATTGTTCACATTCTCTATTTTTTAATGGATGACATTCTTGTCTGTTAATAAAATTTGGAGGTTCATATTCTTGTCCCAGAAAATAGCTAATCCTCCTGGTAGACCCACTGAGTCCACACCCCAACAATTCCAATCCTTTAGTCAGCTGAATTTTTTTCTACAGTTGGAAAGACTACACTTGGTCTCACTAAAGAAAATAATTTCAGACTTTATTTTTCTTTGGGTTTCTTTTACTGCACGAACTGTCACGGAGGATCCCAACCCTTAACAGTTCCAACAGATAGCTTTCATTGCCACTAAGGGAGTTATTTAGGGACAACTCCTGCAAACCCATTCGATCAAACAATTCCTGTCCACCCAAGATTTTCCATGTAATTTAGAAATATCTTTGTTGGTAAGGTAACTGAAATATTGGCTTCCCCTTTTTGATCAAATCCATATCTAAATAACTCCTACTTAGATTTGGACTATGTGAGATTTGGTTTTTGTGTAGAACAAAGAAACGATTTTTGAATATTATTTTCTGATTACACCAACACCCATAGTTAGACTTTTGCCCCCAACTTCTACCTACCCAAGTTTTAGAGGATAACCAGTTTTGAGAAGAATAGTTTGGTGTTTTTGACCACCACAAATATTTTTCCATATTTTGTTGTGCTTTTTTCTTATGTTTTTTCCTAGTACTTAGAAACAACCTCCTCTTGCCCATTTTCTATCTTTGATCTTTTCCAACATAAAAAAATTGTCTCTAGAAAGAAGACAATCATTGGATATTATGCCCATACATCATCAGCCGATTATCATTTCTAGAGAAAGAAATACGATTTTCTTATTTCCATAAAGAATTATCGATCTTAGAATCAACAATGCATTTCACACCAGCAAAACTAAAATCAAAGTTAGGGTTCTGGGGTACCTTTTCTTTCGATGGAAAACCTAATAGATATGAGCTTTCGGGCATTTGATATGATAAATCGCACTTGAAAAAACTCAACACCTCACCTTCTATGCTATTCAAACTCTCTAGCTCATTCCCTTCAGATTTCTTTTGGGCTATTTCAACACTATCCTCTAAACCCTCCACCCTCTCCCTCCAAAATAAAAAAAAAAAATTGTCTATAAAGAAGACAATTGTCAGATAGTCTGCCTCATACATCAATAGTCGATTATCATTTCTAGAGAAAGAAGTACAATTTTCTTGTTTCCATAAAGAACTATCGATCTTAAGATCAACAATGCATTTCACACTGTTACAAAATTATAGGCTGTAAATATGTAGTATTAGCCCAATTAGGAATAGCTTGATTATAGGAATTATTCTTTCTTTGATTTTCTTCCTATTTAGTATCTACAAGGCTGTATGATTTTCTTCCTTTTTTTGTATCTGCA
>NW_010729075.1:12050516-12065228 GCF_000365185.1 Nelumbo nucifera
GAGCAGTTAGGAGATATCTTTACAAAAGCTCTTAATGGAGCTCGGATTTCTTATATTTGTAACAAGTTGGGCATGATTGACATCTATGCTCCATCTTGAGGGGAAGTGTTACGAAATTATAGGCTGTATATATGTAGTATTAGCCCAATTAGGAATAGCTTGATTATAGGAATTATTCTTTCTTTGATTTTCTTCCTATTTAGTATCTACAAGACTGTATGATTTTCTTCATTTTTTGTATCTGCAAGGCTGTATGATTCTTCCTTTTTAGTATCTACAAGGTTGTATATATATGTACTACTTTCTCAATAGAAAGATATCAATTTCTTCTAATTCTTGTTCTATCACACACACCATCAAAACTAAAGTCAAAGTTAGGGTTCTAGGGTACCTTTTCTTAGTGGAGAACCTAATAGATATGAGCTTATGGGCATTTGATATTCTAGATCGCACTTGAAGAAACTCAACACCTCATCTTCTATGCCATTTGAACTCTCTAGCTTAGTCCCTTTGGATTTCTTCTATTTCTTCTAGGCCATTTCGACACCATCCTTTAAACCCTCCACCCTCTCCCTTTTTGATTTGCTATTTCCAAGAGAGAAAGAATTCGAGCAGTCTCCAGTAAAGTGATTAGGTGGGTTTGGTTTATTTGATACAATCTGACTCCCCAAACCCAGATCCACAACCTGAATTGATTAGTCTTCTATTAACCTTGCCTCTATCTCTTTTCCAAACGTAATCTCATTCTTGGACGATGCATCAGAATTGTCTTCAAACTGATTTTTAGACCTAGAAGTCTGTCCACCTTCCTTGTACATCAAACCATCCACCTCACTACCTACTTTTGGTAATGCTTGGAGTGTAAGGTTAGTTTTTCCCTTTCTCATATAGCTTGAGCACAGGCCCGACTGCTCCTCGCTGCTAGTATAGATAGGAAAGGTAAAGCTTGTTGGAAAGGATTTACCATCTCTGAATGACCACCTCTCCCCTTTCTTGAAAGTTGATCCCCGCCGGAAAAAAGGACACTAACGATAGGATCACATTGAAATTCTGAGTATCTCTCTCATTTCCGGCCAACAGAGGTTCATCTCCATCTCCATCTCTTTCATGCAACAGTTTTCTCTTTACAGGTGTTCTCACTAAATTGAGATTCAGATTTTCCCCTGATTGTTCACTTGCATTCTCTCTCTAGTTGTTTTCAGATTATCTTTGAGGCCCCTCTTTTATGTTTCCAGTTGGATGCAACTCACAAGTTGGCTTGTCACTATTGTCCTCACTCTGAGTTCTAGAATTTGAGTTCTTCTGCCACTTTTCTTTTCTGCTTGCGTTCACATATCTATCTTCCTCATTCCCAACTTCAGCCCTCAACCAAGGACCGTAGCTTGATGGAACCACCGAACCTTCCATCCTCTATTTTTCAAGATACCTTGCCAGACTTTCCACCGATTTCTCCTTATTCCATCCATCTTTCCAAATGGTGAATTAAACCACATTGAAAGTAGTATAAAGGGAGGTTTTTGTACTAGAACGAAATGAGGGGACCAATCCTACCATATTCACAATTCGGGTTCATTTTTTTTAGTGTTTTTACCAACTTTAGGATTTGGAGAACCACAAATGCAAACAATATCTAGGTGTTTAAAGTATTGTAATATGCAAAAACTTGTGTTTTGCACAACTCAAAGGGTAATAGTCTTTTTTTTTTTGCTTTCCTCCTAACTCTTAACATTTGGTGTATCAATTAAGATGTCATTAACCTAGAATGCCAAAAGATGTAATGAGTTTTGAGGGTCTCGTCTTTAAAGATCTAGGCCCTTTGGTAAGTATCCTAGTCTATCATCATGATCTACAAAATTGTTAAATGAAAGATTTTAGCTTTAGTTGCAAAAAGGCAAGAAGCTTCATTTGAAGCTAGATTTTTGGCTTTCTTAATCTTCCATGAGCTTTTTAGGGCATAGGTTTCCCTAACTTCCTATCTTTTAGTGCAAAATAGAAAAGACCAAATTTTAATATTTAAAGCTTTGAAAAAGTCCAAAAACCACACAAAAGACTTGCCAAACACCTCATTGTTACCTACTACCAGTGTTGGGGGCTTCAGGGGATGGGCTATTCCCATTTGTGTAGCCCCATGAAGTAAAAAAAAAAGTTAGGTTTTGATCCTTTTTCCTATTTCCCATTTTCTACTTTCTTACAAGATTTGAAGTATTGATACACTAAGGCCATGTTTGGGAGTGCTTATGTTAAAAAATAAGTGCTTAAAAGCAAGTGCTTATTCGAATAAGCACTTATTTGTATTTGACACCCAACTTTTTCAAGTGCACTTATTTCATATTGGATGTTTGGTAGTCTTTTTCTCCAATAAGCACTTAAACAAGCATTTGTGACTACTTTGTCCTTCATTTTTTTTTTCAAATTTTTAAACAAAAGTACTTTTATGAAAGTACAATTATAAAGTTTAACTAAGGATAAATTTATAAGTGGTATTTTATAATTCAACTAGGGATTATTTTGGAAGAAAAAATTGAATAAGTGTTTATTGTATAAGCACTTAAAAAAGCTGAAAATTTGGGCTTAAAAATTAAGCCCTTATTTTTAAAGTAAACACTTATTTCAGGCTTATTTCCCAAGCACCAATAAGTGCTTAATGGTAGAGTCTCGGCCCAAATAAGAACGTATTTTTAAGCACTCCCAAACATGGCCTAATGCACACAAATGTGTATTGGACATTTTGGGTGACCAATGCTCTTTTTTTTTTGTTTATATTTTACATGGGGCCTTGTGACATTTATATTTAACGACTAAAATCATTAAAAATTTCAAACCCTTAAAAATTTGCATTTCGGTGATCTTTGAGGATGATACCTGGTATATCATATCAATACTTAGATCCTCGATGATAGAGTATATAGTAAGGCCCCCCTTCTAATATCTTTAAATTTTCTTTATTTATTCACATGAACCATGTAGCCCCTTAAACACCACAAAACGAAAAAAAAAGGACCGGCATAAATGGCATTATATGCTGGGCCTTGGCCCTCTAAAATAGTTACAGTCAGTCTTAGCAACTGGGCTTGGGCTGCCCGTCCCAAGTTACTTCCCAGTTCCCCCATGATATAAAGCAACATTTGGAAATATCCTCCTCAATGAGAATGCTCTTTTGCCAAAAAAAAGCAACAATTGAAAATTTGGAATCGCATAAAGGTAAAATTTCACTTAGAAATTTTGATGTTTGACAATAAAATAAAGGGTATCAACAAGGGAGCTTTTCACTAATCTCCTTTATGCTTACAGCGTTAACCAGACTTAAAAAAAAAAGTACTTGTCGCCATAAAAGCGTCTGAGGACTTGATTAAAAGTACTTAATCAAAAGTACTTATATAATTTGATGCCTCATGATATGCTTTACTCTATCAAAAGTACTTATATTCCGACCGCAAAAACATAACCAAAGCAAACTCAACGGCAGAAGAGGATTTGGGGCTTCTCTGGCCAAGCCAAGGGCTAACGATTTATATATCTTTTGTGAATAAGAATTTAACAAAATGAACTAGGTGTCAGTTAGAAAAAGGGTTTAATAAGTTGGTTTGGTTCAATAATACAATTCGAGCAAACTGATAAAGTTGGTCGTACTAGAATGAGAAAAAACAAGGTCACATGTATAAGCTCTTCCAACCAATTTTAAGAGATTTGGTGTTTTATTGCTTGAATCTAAGGCTGTGTTCGGTTGCAATGTAAATAAATTTGCACTGATGCAAAATCATGGCAATGCAAATGATTTGAGTATAAATTCTAATCTATTTTTGTTTCAAATTTTAGTTTATTTTGTTTGACTATAGTACAAATAAAGTAAATTAAAATATGAAGAATAATAAAATAAAACCCAAAGCAAAATTAAACAAGAATTTGCATTTCTTTCATTTGCGCTCTCATGCATTTGTACTAGTGCAAATGGGGTTGCTCATAAGTTAGCTTGTTAGTGTAGTATCTGTTTTCTTTGTTTTTCTTCTTTTTTCCCCCTTTGGTTTAGGTGCCTTTGGTCTGCTGTAGTAGTTTCTGGCTTTCTGCTTCTTTCTGTGTTGTCTGTCTGTTTGTTTTTATTGTATGTTGGCTTCTCTTATTTCTGTTTGTTGAATGAAACAATTACTTTCAAGAGATTCTCTATTAACATGATCTCCTAGCACCCTTGGCTTCTCATGCTTGGCTTAATAAGTGTTGTATTTTATCATGATTCCTCTAATTAACCTATGACAAGTTGACTACTATTCATAATACAAACAAGCCATTTCACAATCCTAACAAACTAAGGATCTGTTTGGTTTGCAATCGGAATTAGAATCAGAATCCTGAAATTGAAATTGGTATGGCCTATTCCCCGCACCTATTTAGTTCATACAAGGATTGGAATTGAATTCCTATTGATGTTATTTAGTTCATTTAGAAGTTGAAATCAAAATTAAATGAGATTTCAATTTTGCCCCTGATAAAAACTTCAACTTTTGACTTATTATTGTTTTTTAATAGATATATAATTTCACACTCAATTCATGTATAAAGAGTTAAAAGAGAATATAGAACAAAAAAAATGAAGAAAGAGCACAAAATAAGATAAATAATACAAAAAAAAAACAAATAATCATAATAAGATAACATAATGCCATAAACTATCTAAACTAAGTCCAACATAAGATAACATAAAAGTATAGGGGCATAGTAAGATAACACCAACAAACTATCTAAGCCAAATAAACCACATATTATAAGAAATAAGCACAACACATAACACCTATTGGGCCGAAGTAGATCCATCAAAACTAGGATAAAGAAGATCAAGCACATATTCCCTCCTCATTGCAAGTGGAAGCTGAGAAAACACATTAAGCTTTGGTGGCTCAGTGGATAGAATGTTAGCTATTCTAAACACATCCTTACTAGTTAAGCCTTCAATTTTCATTAGCTCCTCCACAATGTTGTTGCTCCTATCAATCAGTTGTTGCTTTCGTTCATCCTCATGAGCCATCATAGTAGCCAGAGTCCTAAGTTGGATGCCAATATCTTGCATAAGTGACTCAAATTTACCTATGGCAGTCAAAAACTGTGCCTCCAAATTAATTGGTTGCATTGCTCTTTGCTTCTTTGCTTCATTTCCTTTGAGTGTTTGTTGCTCTTTCTTCTTCTTTTTAGTACTTGTGCTTGCAGTGGTTGATTTGCTGACTAGTGTCACTAATTGGCCCTCCTCACCTAAATTATCCTCATCACTACTAAAATGTGCAACATCGTTTTCTGCCTCCTCCATTTCTATGTATTGCACATCATCTTCAAAAGTTTCAACTAATTGACCCATTTCCCTATCTTTGTCATAAATCTTACCAAGCTCCCAAAACCATTTGAATTTCATGCCATATAGACCATTTGCATCCTTGTGAGCCTAACATATTAAACAACACAAGCAACATTAAGAGCTAAAGCAAACAAAAGACAAATTATACAATTATTAAGGATAAAGAAATAATGAACAATTTACCTTGCACCAACGGTCATACCACTCCTTCTCACATCGAATCATCTTCTTCGTATCATCCCATTTACATCCATTTTCTTTTAACATCTGAACAATAGCAAAGTATTTTTGCTTAAGCCACTTAACCCTAGACTCAATGTGGGGACTCGCCTGTAGACTACAATTTGAAATCTTTGAACGAATCATATCCTGTAACTTCAACATATAACCACTTTTAAAGTTGCCATCGCATTTCCATTGAGGATTGGTACATAATTCCTGCAAGCTTTCGATCAATGCCTTATCCTCGTCATCAAGCCACTTACGCTTGTTCTTTCCTCTACCACGCTTAGATTGGGTATTCTCAACATTGGTAGACATCCCATCAACCAAAAGTAACAGTTCATAAACTTTAAAAGAAAAAAATGACAACAAAACCTGTAAACATGTAAAATTAAATAAAGAAATATAAAACTTATGAATATGTCAAATTGAATAAAGAAATATAAAATCAATGAAACATAATGCATACAATACATCCAAATAAAAAGGAAATAATCAAACAATTGAAAAATAATACACATCAACACCACAACTAGACACTAACTCTAGCTCTCTAGTTGGCAAACATTTTGTTGAGCTAAACTATCCATAAAGTTAGCTTATTATTCAATCCGTTCCATCCTCCTTTCATATTTATTTGATGATGTTGACCGATATCTTCTAATTGTGAAATACCTTAACATAGTGTAATGCTACATATTAAATTAAACAATCCACATCATGGCCATTTCACACATAATTCTGGTATTGTGAATTTGTCTTCGTTTTCTATTTGAAATTGGAAGACATGCTATTTTCTATGTAATAATATTGAACACCTTAGCACACAAGCAAACTCCCTTTTCCAACATCCACCAATAAATCAATACAAAAACTGAAAATAAAAGTTCAAAAATAGAAGAAAAAAATGCATTCGAGAAGTCTGAGAAAAACGTTGGTGGATTACCTCGTCAAATAGAAGAGAAGGCTGTTACCTCGCCAGAAATGGGCTTAGATTAGTTGCTGGAGAGCTGCAAGGTCACAGGTCACCTATGTCAAAGTCAAAAAAAAAAAAAAAAAAGGAAGAAAACGAGGTCCGACGAGGCGACGACACTCGACAGGGCTCAGCCGTTGGGGGAGGGGGCCAGCATAGAGAGACGAAAAGAAACACCTAAAAATGAGGAAAAAGAAAAACTAAACAACAGCATTGATCGGTGGTGACTTACCTCCCCGGAGTTTGCAAGGTTCAGCCGTTGGAAGAGGGGAAGCACCAACAGAGATGGAGGGAGGGAGGCTTGGCATCAAGTTAAAGAGGAATAGACTTTGGGGGAGTCACTTGTCTTCTGCTAGAATGGGATTCTCATTCCTAGGGGGAATCAGAATGGCCATTCCCTCAAGTGGGGGGAATGGCATTCCACTAGGAAAGGGAATCGGGTTCTGATTCTGTCCAACCAAAAGGCATGGGCAATTCTTATTCCGATTCCAAACCCCTATTCCCACGAACCAAATGGACCCTGAGATTTCAATATATCCAATTGTCTTTAGTGAACGATGCATGTTTTGTTAGGGTGCAAGGTTCAACCTAAACCAGACATGAAAATAGCGAGATAATGAGAAGAAGAGTACAATGAAAGGCATGCAGAGTTGCAGACTCATCTGAAAATGGCCAGATATGAACAAGAGTACACTGAAAGGTATGCAGCGTTGCAGACTCATCTGATTAGTGAGTTGATCGATCCCAGCAGGTCCTGAGTCAGTTACTCCACTATTTAAAGGGACTGAATAAAAAATGAGAGCAGTGGCCCTTCTTCACAACACCTTTTATCCATAACTTCTGGTCATGGTAACACATAATGTTTGAAAAATTCGAGCTTATTCTTCTACATCTATATATGCTAAAATCAACGTTTACAATTCATACACGAAGAGGGCAAACCCTCGTAATTCCCCTCACTCCCCTCCGGCTCTCTCAGCACGGAATACAGGTTATTGTATGATATATATGCAATTCCATTGAATTTGTCAAAGCGCCATTACAATTGGATAACGAATTCCAAATCTCTTTTTATATCAATAAACGTTCCTAAACACAAACTCCCAAGAGAAGATGGATCAGCTCATCTGCAACTATCCTGTGGTAACTACGGGCTTCTGATTGGTATCTTCATTGCTGTTGCCCAACTCTTGGATTTCCAGGATTTCGACTCTGCGGTTCGTCATCTTCCTTAACCTTATTGCCACGTCTTGTGGATTGAATCTTCCAAGCACGCTTACCTTGCACTGCTTCTTCTCTATCAGATGTGTCTCCAGCTCTTCAATCAGAATTCCAAACAAAACAAACAGAAAGTATTCATGTGAGACTCGACCAATAGTTTATCTGGAACAGAACCCATCTTTGGAGGCTTAAATTTAATCCTCCCTACTAAAAAGGCACCTCACCTTGCATATCGAGAAGGGCTCTCCTTACTTTCCTGTAGCAACCGTTGCAGTCCATATGGACCCTCATCACCATGCAGAAAAGCTGCAAAGTAGCAGAAAACATGAAACACCCATCACAGCATTAATCTGAAAGGAAAAAGAAATTGTCTAACTAGTTTTGATGGAATCATGCAAGTCAGGAAAGGAACAGATGAAGGAAATGCAACCGGAACTTGCCCTTTGTGACATGAAGCTGACAAGAGGCTGAGTGGCGAGGCGGCTGATCTCGCCTGGACGCGGGTGCCGGGACGAGGACAGGTTGATTCGATGATAGAAAAGACGATAGGAAAGGCACTAATAGAATTTGAAAGAAAAAAAAAAGGCTAATGGGTTATTGACGTTTCTCTGTCAGGATTCTTCTCTTTTCTATATATTGCAGAATCTGATTCTGTTAAAGGGTGTGCGGAGGACGGCATTGCTAGCTATTTGGTCAATGTTAGTTTCTGGCCCATTTGATTTTTCTTGGAACTGCAAAGGGGAAAGCATCTCTTCCTTGTCTATACGTCGTTACTGTTCTAGGCGAAGGCAAGGCATGTGTGATATATCTCCCTTCGTACGAGATCAATTCTCTAATGATTCTTCGCTAAAAAAAAAAAAAAGGGTATTCTTGCTTTTCCCACGAACCACTAATTTAGGGCCCGTTTGGCAAGTCTTTTTGAGAGTGTATTGTTTTAGGTCTTTCTGTGTTTGAATAAAATTCGAAAGACGCAAGAAATTTCATTTAGAGCTTCCCGAAATTAGTTCAAAATAGGTTTTTTGCATCTTTTCGGTGCCCCATCTTTTGACGGCTAGACCTTCTGTATGTCAAATTGAAATAGACTGAATTTTAGTCTTTCCAACTTATAAACAAACAAAAGACCGCATGAAAAAACACACTAAACAGACCCTTATTCTCTGTGCCTGGGAAGAAAACGGATTAGTCTGAAAAAGGTTTAACCCGACCAGACTCGGTTGTATTTTACGGGTTGACATGCCATCCATGGAGAGAACATATAAGAAATGCAAGTAGGTTAGGTTCAGAGGTTCTTGGTAGAAAGACCGGACCTGGTCGACAAGAATTGGGTAAGAATGAGGCATGACTACCCGAACTCAGATCAATATTTTGGAAATCAAGATTGCAAAATCTAAGGGAATTGGTGGGCTGGGCAATATTTGTGGCCCCTTAATTATTCACGGACCCATCAATCACATCAAAATGTACTAATTGGCCATGAAAAAAAGTAGACTTGGGGATTTAGTTGAGTTGTGTTCAACGACTCAATTTACATATAATTTTGAAGGGTTAGAGAGAAACTGCTTAATTTAACAGCTTATTCAACTAGAATATTTGCAAATAGGTCGAGGTCGGCCATAAATAATATAAAACGTTTTTGCCCTGAAGCTTGGATATCAAAGCTAATTAAAGTGAAGGCTCCATTTGGAAAGAGTGTAAATAGAGAGCAAATGCAAATAATAGAGTACATTTTGGTCTATACAAATGTAAAGTTGGTTTAGTTTTACAGTGATAAATTTATTTTTTTTGTCAAGTGATTTTTAGTGGTAATGGATGCAAACACGAATCTCAAGGCAGAAATATGCGTTTTTAACATTTGATCAACTTTGAGTTAAATGTATATCAACTTTTTTTATGTAAACTTTCCTCTCATTTTGGATGCAAACATGTATTGAAAACTGTATTTTCTATCATTGTCAATGCACAAATATATTCTTGCCAAACACTAGCAAAACTGAACTGGAGTGCATGTATGCACTGAACCTGCATTTGCACTCTTCCCAAACGGAGCCTGTGGACAACAAGATTTCCCTAAAAATGAAATTATGAATCAAATTAAGGTTGCGTTTGAAAAAACTCCATGGTTTTGTAGTTTGAAGCTTAAAAGTGTTTTGACTTTAGATTATTATGTTTTTAAAAATAATTCTTAGTCTCGTACCAAGCCTTAAAACACTTTTTGGCTCATTTTTACTTCTCACAGCTTAAAGCTCATAAGGCTGCATTTGGTTGCGATGCAAAAACAAATATGTACACTACATATTTACCATCTTCTCGGTTCATGAATGCAAAATCGTTTCACATCTTTAGACCGTTTTTGCACTCTTCTTGTTTGTTTGGGATCGGGGTAAATGTGCATACAAATTTGGTGGTGTTTGATTGACATTGATGCAACAAGAGGAGATGAACAAAGGAATATGCCACCTGATCAGCAACAGACAATGACCATGCCATGAACGGAGATGGGGTGAGAAGTTACTATTGGGGGGCAGAATGTAGTGATTGGAGATGGCGATGACCATGCCATGATCGGCAACCAATAGTTCTTCATTTGGTCACAAGAACGACACAAACATATAGCCTATTTACATCGTCAGTCAGGAGAACACAACTTTGTATCCAAAAAATGGTACATTAATACAGTCTTGAAACGACACAAAGCTGTCAAAAAAAAACAAATCCACCCTCTTAATCAATACAGTTATGTATGTCAAATAAACGACATTTGTAATTCAAACAAACAGAGTCTAAGCAAAAGCTTATCTAAATGAAGCCTAAATCTTACCATATGGATGTAATGTAGTATTACAACTACAATTACAGATTAAATAATTTTGTAACTCAGACAACCAACAAACTTCAATGGCTGGTCATCATCATCATCTAAGCCTTGTTTCAATTATATAGGCTTGACTGCATGAATCTTGTTTCGTCTTTCTGTTCTGTGCCATATTGATTGTTATATTATAGGTGATTAAATCATTTCTTATTACTTCCATCAATCAAAGTTCTTTTGGATCCTTAATCACTATTTCAAATTATAAAATTATGAATAAAAAATAGAAGTATCAACCTATTATCCAAGTGACATTGAAACATGGATCAGCAACTTGTCTTTCTGAATTTTCAATAGCAGATGTGAGTGTCACCTTCTTCTTTTAACACATCTACCCCCACTAGGTCAGTCCCCATTGTAAAAGGAAATTAAAGACAAAGGACCTAGATACCAGCCCTATGGACCTGATCCAAAACACGCTCCAACGTGTTTTGTTGGCAGGTGATCCGAACTCCGGACCAAGTGGTCCTTTATGGTTTCCCAAAGGATAGCAATCTAAAAGGCTAAAACGGTATATTTTAATGAGGAAAATTAAATTAGGTATTTCAATGTTGGACTACAAAGATGATCTACCATTCTTAGACTTCAACAAATCAACAAATCGTGTTGTCCATTAGGCCTTGTTTGTTTTCAATGTAATTTCATTTGTACCTGTGCAGAGAAGTATGGGACTGCAAATAAGTTGATTTTTAGTTTATTTTCGTTTTACATTTCACTTTATTTTATTTGTTTGCAGTGTAAATGAAGTAAAATAAAATTTGAAGCAAATTAAAACGAAACTCAAAGCAGAAGTGAACCAGCATTAAATAATAAATACTATTCTGATTTTTATTTCCTTATATTTGCATCAGTGCAAATAAAAGTGCATTATAAACAAATAGAACATTAGTAATTTTGCATGCTAGTAATTACAGTTTTCCCAATATGGACACAATATTGGATCAACAAGTATCATTATCAAACAATGTAGCAATTAGCTTGAGGTTATCGTTTGAGGCATGAAGTAAATAGCTCAATCATTGGATCCTGTAGATTATCCCCTCAAAAGAGGATGAATGCCAAAATGGCCAAAGAATTGGTGCTAAGGTAGGAAGAATTGCAGCAGAAGAGAACTCAAACTGCTGTCTTAAATTAGCCAGTAGGTTCTTTTTGGTACTATAGTTGGTTAAAGTGGCAATGTTTGTACTTGATTTTGGTATTAGCACTTGGGAAAATAGGGAATTTTGCACACAAATTCAAGGTACAATTCTTTATTGTTGTTTCATGTACATCAACACCATTAGATAGACACCGTATGAGAAATTAGAAGTGGAAGAAACGTAAAAAAAAAAAAATGTTTCCTCCAAAACTACCTTGCACATAACAAAATGTGAAAGATGATATAAATCAATGTTTTAAAAATCAATCAGTAACCAGAACCATTTTGGCCACCAGTTTTGGGTCAATGGTTTGACCATTCAGTTCAAATAGATAATTTATTATAATTTAAAAAATCAGAAATTGTTGTCTAAATCAAACAGGTTAATGATTTGACCACCCAAATCAATGGGTCACTAACTGATGTAGCGCGATCCGGTCACTCCTAGTTGGCGCTCACGTGGCTCCTGGAAGATACCTGAGAAGAAGAAAATTCCCGGAGGGAGTTACCCGACGGGAACACTCCGATGATTAAGTCAGTACTTGGTAGGAGAAGCAAGGAGGAATATGAAAACTAAGAGTGAAGATAGCGCGCGTACCGTAGATGAATCTCTCTCCCCCCTTGATGCTAAACTCCTTATAGCAGAAATCTGTTACCTCTCCCCGTTGGCCTCTGACAGGGCGGGTATAACCGTCACTGCCAACCTGCCGTAGCCGTTATTGGCAAGGCTGAGGTGGCACGCGCGGGGCCGTCACCGCTGGGTACGTGTCTGTCAGGTGTAGGACACCTTCTAAAGGTGGCAGGTACGACGCTGCCTGACGAGAGACACGACTGCTGTCACCAGATTTGTTTGGTACGGCGATCGGGCAGGAGATCTTCCTGCCTTCCCTCATGCGGCTCGCCGAGCTACCACAAGCTGGGGTGCTTCAGGGCAGATGGGTCCCTGCCTCGAAGCACCGAGGTGCTCCCTCCCAGGTGGGTAGAAGCTTGGCGTCCCTTAGGGGAGAGCCCGGGCTCTCCGAGCTAGGCGAGGGACTGACTCATCGAGGTATCAGCCCTCGGCAAGTTGACTGTCTTTGACTCGGCGTTTCCTTCGCGCCGAGTCGGGATCGTGCTGCTAGGCTGGACTGTTCACCAAGCCAGGTCATGCGCACGTGTTTTGGGTTCATGGGGTTGAGCCAAATTGTCCTCCATCAATTGCCCCCCACTCCCCGTGCTGGGGACGGGGGGCCCCAGTGCGGGGAGTTCATGGTTCGCCGGGTGGATTTGGCTTGGTTAGTCACACTGCCGTGCTAGGCGGTTCAATGGCTGGACCGGCTGGGCNATCGAGGTATCAGCCCTCGGCAAGTTGACTGTCTTTGACTCGGCGTTTCCTTCGCGCCGAGTCGGGATCGTGCTGCTAGGCTGGACTGTTCACCACGTCTCGTGCAACTCACGCGCGGACGTCAGACACTTTATGCTGCGCGGACGCCAAAAAAAGCGCTAAATTAAATTCGCGTTGGGAGCCCCGCAACCGGTTTCTTTGAGGTCCGTTGGATTGATCCAATCCTGACCGTTGGCCACCGGACCCCGCGTCTATAAATAGCGGGGTTTTGGCATTCTCTTCGCTGCTAAGTAGCTTTCGCTTTGAACTCGCGTCTGAAGTCTCCAGCTCGGGTCTTTTCAGCTCGTTTTTGCCTGTTTCAGGTGAGTCTCTGAGTCGTTCCTTTCCTTTCCTTTTCTTTCTTCTTTTCTTAGCCCATCCTCATGTCTAGCGAGAGTAGCTTTTCAGATGAGCCCGAGGTGGGCACTTCGGGTCATGGTGACCCTTCCCCGGCCCGACCTGCCCGTGAAGCACGGGCAGCTTTGGGTAAGTTGGCGTCCACCTCCCATCAAGGTCGGGTGCCGCACCAGTTCGATCCCTCTACTCTGACACCGGAGAGGCTTCGAGATCTCATCCAGCAATTCAACCTTCCTTCTGAGTACAACTACAACCTTCCCATCGGTAATTTCCCTTGGGAGCACGGTCTGGATGAGGTCGTGATTTTCAGGGAACAGCTCGTCGGCAGGCTTCGTCTCCCTCTTCATCCCCTTATCCCCGAGGTGTTAGGGCGTTTCAATATCACGCTGGATCAGCTCCACCCCAACTCCATTCGGAATTTAGTGGGGACCATTTCCCTCTGCCATGAAAAGCGGTTCTCTTTGGACGCGGAGATACTCTACTCCATACTGCTGATAAAAAAGAACGCCTCTAGCGCTCCCCCTGAGCATGGGCAGGTCTACTACTTATCTCCTCGCCCAGGCTTTAAGCTACTACATAAGTTCCCAAGCAAGGTCCCGGCTTGGAAGCGGGACTACTTTGTGGTCCGGGCCAGCACAAGATGGCCCTTCCTTACTAGTTGGAGGGTGGCTACCCAGGCGACTAGCATCGCCCTCAACCAGCAGACGTGGGAGGCTCCGAGCCAGCCGGGGTTATTGCCGAGGCTCCGAGCTCAATTGGGGCGGCCGCTGAGGCTACAGAGGGGTTGGCTCAGCATACTGCAGATGCGGCGGCGTCCAACTCGGGGACCGAAGAGGAGTCCATCTTGGATCCCGAGGTCAGCCTCGATCGAAGCAAGAGGGGCATCATCAATGCAGAAGTCATGAGCTGGGCCGAACTCTCCCCAGGTCAGCTCGGAGGTCGCGCAGAAACCCACATCATGGTGCTAAGTTCGTTTTTCATGAGCAAACACTTTGTCTCACCTCTCTGTTTTCTCCTTCTTCTCTCTCCCCCCCTTTTTTTTGACTGACTAGTTTCCTTCTGTTAGGCGAACACTGCCATGCACGCCTTAACTTTCCAATCTGATAAACACCTGAGGCGCGCTTTGGCTGCTGAGAAGTCATCCCGTGTGGCCCATGCCGAGCTGAAGGCAACACAGGACAAGGTCCATCAATTGGAGAGTGCTGCCGCCGCCCAGAAAGGTCTGAACGAC
>NW_010729075.1:12073632-12142509 GCF_000365185.1 Nelumbo nucifera
AAGCTTGGCGTCCCTTAGGGGAGAGCCCGGGCTCTTCGAGCTAGGCGGGGGACTGACTCACCGAGGTATCAGCCCTCGGCGAGTTGACTGTCCTTGACTCGGCGTTTTCTTCGCGCCAAGTCGGGATCGTGCTGCTAGGCTAGACTGTTCACCAAGCCAGGTCATGCACACGTGTTTTGAGTTCATGGGGTTGAGCCAAATCGTCTTCCATCACTAACCAAATCAACATTCTTTTTTTTTGCAAAGGAATGGTTCAAGGGTGAAACAAAATAGATTGCCTGGACAAGTTCAGAACTGAACGGTCTGACCATTCGGGTCAACAACATGGTACAAACATTTATATTTGATCTGCCCAACCAAACATGATATAGATTTGTTGAATTCAAAATGCCTGCATGGCATTAATGAGAGGCTTGAGTAAAAACAACAACGGTACCACACAGCCTCTAATATAAATTGGCCCGTGTATGTGCAATATTAAGTGATTAAATTTTGCAATACCAAGTAACTTTCTTCCATCATTTCATTACAAGTAAAAGTCTCCATAGTGAGCCCATCAATACAAGTAAATGTGAACTTCATGACAAGTTTGAGAAAGCTCACATGATCACACAATCATTCAATTAACTTGGAAATGGTCTTAGACATTTGCTATTTTTGCTTCTTTTCAGGAGAGAAAAGAAACCAGTTGGTGACTGAAGAAGCATCATATTGTGTAAATTGTTTGGTATAAGAGATCTGTTAGACAAGTAGACCTTATGAATTGGAGGGTGTATATTGATTAGAACTCATCCAAATACTATTTGGAAGCACGGGATGCATTTAGAAGTCAAGGCTCAGTTTGGAAAGAGTGTAAATACAAATATACATGTACAGTGCAAAGCCTTGTATTTTATATTATTGCTAAACCTGCATTTACATTCTATATATTTGTATTTGTACTCGTTTCAGACTGAGGTGGTGTTCAGTATCGTGATTTTGAAAACACACTACAGCTCATTTGCATCGTTCGGTTCAGTATGGTGTGGATTGAACCACAATATCTCGTGGAACAGTCTACATTATCTCGCAAAATCTTGACAACGGGTAAGAATCGTGGATTGCTCCACACAATGGTAAAAAACTCTAAGAGCCATTGATTCCCTACTTCACATCATTATTCCATCCTAAGAAATATTATTGTTGTAGCTCTTTTTTTTTAGGAAACTGTTTTAGCTCTTGCTCTCCCATCAGGTGTCCAACACCAATCAAAGTTACCCCAGTTCATTGAACATCAGTTCATCAACTATTTGAATAGATGTTTATCTGGATTTTTTTATCACAAATGTTTATTTGGGATTGAACCACTGTTATCTTGTGTCAATACATTGAATGGTCAGTCCGTTCTGACAGAAAAGATAAAAAAAATAAAAAGCGGTTAAAACTGTTGAACGGTTTAAATGGTTCAACCGCCCAGGTTAGCGGTTTGCTGACCAAATTAATGTTTTTTGGCCAAAATTCGGTTTTGGCAAAAAATAGAACCGGTCACCTAACTAGTTCCCGATTTTTTCAGTCCGACCGTTCGGTTTTAATAGAAAAAATAAAAAAATGGTCAAAATCGTTGAACGGTTCGAGCAAGGTTCAAAGTGTCAACACATATCGGCCCGTATCGGTCGATACGTATCATTCCGGGACCTCTCCAATATGCCCCTACAGTGGGTATATCGGGGCTCTAACTGATTCGGGGGTGGAGGAGCCCTAAACCGGCCCCCTAAGCCAGTTTTGAAAAAAAAATAAAAAAAAAAAGTAAAAAAAAAAGGTATCGATTCACCCAATACGCCCCTACCAACATATCGGGTGTATTGATATTCTGAACCTTGATGGTTCAACTACTTGGGTCAGCGATTTGCTGACTAAATCAATGTTTTTGTTGGCCAAAATTTGGTTTTGTCAAAAACAGAACTGGTCACCTGATCGATTCTCGATTTTTTTCAACCCGTTTTGACAGAAAAATAAAAAAATAAAAAACGGTCAAAACCGTTGAACGGTTCGAACGGTTCAACCCCCGGTTCAATGATTTGTAGACCAAATCAACATTTTTTTTGGCCAAACCGATTTTGGCAAAAAATGGAACCAATCACTTGACCGGTTCCCGGTTTTTCTGATCCGGTCTGATTTTGAAAACCATGGAAAAAGTAATAACATTTAATTGGATAAATATATATTTTATTATTTATTATTTTACATAAATAAATACTAGTAATTTCAAATTGTCAATAACTTCATAAAACAATATAAGTAATATTATTAATAATATTTTTATTAATTAATAAGTGATGTAGTGTAATCCGGCTACTCTCTGCTAGAGGTGACCTGGCTTCTAGCGACGACGAGGACGGGTTCCCGAAAGAGAGGAGCTCAGAGATCCCATGGTGGCTCACCCGGCGTGGATGCTCTGATGGTTAAGTTAGTACACGGTGATAATATAGAGATTGATAATGATAACAGTGAGAGCTCAGAGAGTAGAGATTTCGCACAATCAATAATAGTAATTGAGCGTACCTCTGCCCCAGGTGAGTGCGGGGTGTTTTATACACTGGCTCAGGTGGGTAGGTGGAACGGTCACTGAACCCCTGTTACGATGGGACCTATCGTGTGTTAGGTGGTTGAAGCGCCACCAAACGGTAATACTGTCACTTCCCGCCAGAACGGGGAGTTGGTGAACTAATGTTACCGTTATAAGTACGGTCCAGCGGGGTTCAGGAAAAAAAGGGGGGGTGCATTCCTCGAGGTGACCATGCGGAGATCTGTACGGTAGATGGGCTATCTGCGGGATATCCGACTGCTTGGTAGTGAGCTTCTCGAGCTCGCGCCTTGGCCTGCCTTTGTGAATGCTGAAGTGTTCTTGGGCTGAGGTGGTCCCAGTTCGAAGTACTAGCATACCCGAGCTTGCTTTATACCGAGTTGGCTTATGTCAGGTTGTCACTTGTGTTGAGTCACGTACACGTGTCGTCTGTCTATGAGGTCGGGCCAAATCACCCTTCATCAATAAGTTTTGAATATTTTTTTATTAATGTTATTAATCATTGTTAATTATTAGTAACTAGTAACAATATTATTAATCATTATCAAATATTATTATTAATATCGTTAATTATTGTTAACATATTTTATTAATCATTAATTATTAATATTATTTTTATTAATGATAATTATTTTTAATTATTATTATTACTATTTTTGGTTAATATTAATATCATTATTTGTTATTAAATATTATTAATATTATTGTTAGTACTATTAATTATTATTATTATTATTATTTTTATTAATTATTAATTATTTTTGTAATTTATTAATGTTTTTTATTATATATATTAATAAAAAATAAAATATTATGTTTTAATGTTAACGGCAGAGATAATCTCACATGTTGTAGTTGAGATGCATGGAATCAAACACAAAATGTGGATAGAAATATGCCACACCTTGCAAAACACCCATTAAGGTGTGATATGGATCAGTATACACATTTTTGTCCATGGTGCAAAACAAGTATCCTTTTGGAACATCTATATTGTGGATGAAAACACACCACCCAATTTCTCATCTAAGAACCCCAATACAAACATGTGGGCTATCTATCCTGTTCTGGCGGCCAATGCTCCTTACGGTGTTTGATGAGAGAACAGCTTTTAACTCGCTCTTTTGCTCTCAACACCAATACAAACATGAACAACCAAACCCTGTTTCTATAAATTAACACACCGCGGGAGAGAGAGAGAGAGAACAAAAGCCATGGTCAAAGATTTAGCAACTAGTTTTTAGTAGCAGCAGTAGGCCTTAGGATTAAGATTCCACTTTCCACGCCTGGAGAGCAGCTCCTCGTTAGCCCAAGCAACTAGCTATATGTTCTGTTGTTCCGATTCTTTGCTCCACAAGGCCAATCTACATAAAAGCGTCATAAATTCAAGAATCAATTGCACATTGTTTTAGCTCAGTCGATGTTGTTAAAAGGGTCAAGTCCCATTAGATGATTAGATTTAGGCGTCAAGTAATCCTGTCCTGTTTAACTAGCTTCATAATATTGATCTTTTTATCGGTAGTTTTCGTTAATTAAGGTCACATTTGGTCACACAGTGGAATGTTTCTGATGTTCCAACTTCCAATGAACAGAACGATTCTTTCTTTTACCTTTTTTTTAATAATGAAGTGGCTAATTGAATTTTCAGGAGAGGAAATGGACCAACTAGCAGGCTGGTGCCCACAACAGAGGAGTTCAATATAAAAGAACAAAGGAAACAGAGTCAGATTGATTACTTACTCCTCTCTTCCGATATTTGTCTGTTCATGAAAACCAAAAGACCAGTGCCCATATCAGAGGAGTTCAGACCCTTTCTCCATTCCCTATGGACGTACAATTCAATTTTGTTAACGAACTCTACCTCCTTCCTGGAGTGAAGGAAAGGCTCCTTCCTAAATGGGTGAACTGACCAACCAGCCACACCTCACATCTTTGAGAGGATCTTAGACTTCCAGCTATGAGATATGTCTGAATTGAAAGAAGAATACTACCAAAAATGAATTGCAAGAGGCTTAGTGGAGTCAGTAATGCTTGAGAGAGAGAGAGAGAGAGAGAGAGAGTGGCGTGCAGAATCAAACGCAGCAGCTCAGACCCAAACAATGCATTTTCATCCATTTTACTCCATTGGCAACTTACAGCTCCTCCCATCTCATTCAACCTAAGTTGAGACACCATGGCTTCTCTTTCTATGGCTCTGCACTTCTGCCGTCTCTCATTTTGTTTACCACCGTCTCAGCTTCCTATGATCAACAGCCCATGTGCATCTGCCTCTTGCTCAATAACAGTTCTACAATGAGCGCTTTTCCTCTGAAGAAGACGCTTGCACTGCAGATGCCCAAATCTCTGCAGCTTTGAAGTTAATCTCTACCTGCCCAGTTACCATTATTAGACAAGTACCATCACTCTTCATCCCAAGGCCCACCAATGCCCCAAAGTTTATTAAAAAAAGTCCAGGGACCCACCACTTCAATGCATTCCACCAAGAAGATCAGTGTGGATTTTTATATTAGATCTGGCCTCCTAATATTTTCCTTTTTCTTTTTATAAATGGTTCTGACATTACACTGTTGTATTTGTCTATCCAGGAGGGAGCCCATGAGCCAGAGCTACTTAATAGAGAACTGCTTATAAACGCGCTCTGTTTTAATGTTTTGTTATTCAAATTTCAATTTCTCCGATAATTGCTTTGCTTTGCCACCAAGGTCGGTCACCGAATTTGGGTATTGGCCGGAGCGCCGGTACAAAGTTGAAGGCCTGTAGAGGAGCTTCAATGGTGTTGGCTGCCAGAGATCCTCTGTTTATGAAAGTCTTCAGTTACTTCTAACAAGTGAGGAGTGATTGCAGACGTGTTGAAGCTTTCAATCACTTTCTCACTAAAATGGAATCAGTAGGTAGTGTGTTCATCATTTCATAGTTTGTGAATTGTGATTATTTTCATGTAACCAGCAGATGTTTGAAATATTAGAAGGTAAAAAAATTTCATATCATCATTGAGGTTGAGGTAGTGTGTCATAGATTTTAATTAGTATATTACAAAGTCATTATCAGATCAAGATATTGCACTAATTAAGATCTAGCCAACACGAATCTGACTCAACCTGACTATAATTAAATAAAATGGGGTTCTGAACATTACCCACCCCATCCCACAAATAGTATCTCTATACGCAGCAAATGCCCATTTAACCCACTTAAGTCTGACAAGGTTGGGTTGGGTCAAAGGTTTACCGCTTAATCCAACTAAACCAACCCCCACCGACACCCCTTAACAATCATGTTCAAATTTGAAAGGGACCATTTTGCATTAAAAAAAAAAAGCGCCAAAAGCTAAAGTTTCTTACGGCTACCCCCCTCTAACAAAAGAGGAAGAAGCTGGACCAACTCTGGTCGAGTTCAGGTTGGACTTTACACAAATCCGACAAAACATGACCATACCCTGCTCTAAATTTGTCCGGTCCTATTAATAGAGCTGACTGATGAAGTTGTTGTATTGAGACCGTTGAGGCACAAAGGGGTCAAGGTGAAGTGAGATAAAAGATTGGAAAATATTTAACATCAATCACCTAAGAACTCCTTGTCCTTATATGTTACATGTATCCTAAATAAAAATATTAATAAAATAGAGAAGTATATATATAATTATAATTAAAGAGCACTTAGTTGATATCAAGGTTTAAAGTATTGACATGTATCAGTTCGTATTGGTCAATATGTATGGTGTTGATGGCTTCCCGATACGTCTTTATAAGGGTTGTATCAGGTGACTATGGTTCAGAGAATAATCGGGACTTAAACTAATCCCTTTGAATTGATTTTGAAAAATAAATAAATAAAACATAGAAAAAGTACCACACAGGTTGATACGCCCTATGTCAATACTTTGAACCTTGGTTGATATTTCATGATCCAAATTCAAATAAATAAAATCTTATGATTAAGGTAGAGTTTGGCATCGTAGTCATTTTTTCAAGAAAAATGTTATGTTAGTGTCATATAGACATTTTAAGCAATCTTTTTTTTTTTTTTAATTTGGTTGACTGATTCAATATTAAGCAGTTGAAATTCTTTTACCTCAATTTCTGTAAAAAATAATTTTCAAAAAATAAGTGTAATTTTCTTGTTTAAGAGAGGTGTTTTGTCCTATGTGATGCCTAATGATATTTTACATATCTTAAATCTAAATAAATACAAATAAAGAATTGCATGGTACAAATTGTTACTTCAAATTCAAACAACAGCTTAGATACCAAAGGCCGCCTGACCCACCATGCTTGGTAAATGATTCTGATTCTTTTGGATAATTGGTGAACGGTCTAATTTTTACGAGCATGATTCGTGCCCTTTAAATTAGATCAAAGGGCAAATGCTAACATAAACAAACACCAATTAAAATTCGATTAGTTTGGTTTTGGAATTTGAATGGAATGAAAAAGTAGGAGCAATCGATATTGTAACAAAATCTTTTGAAAAAGAAAACAATATCTATCTTTTCTTCTTCTTCCCTAGCATGTCATATTGGGTAGGTCAATCGAGGGCTGTACTGTATCGCACTAGATGCGTCCCCCACCACCATTTAGATGCATGTATGCAGCCATATGGTACATTGGTCCATCCGTGAAGGTAGAATTAAATATAGAATGAAAGGGGGACCATTTCGCATTTCCAACACTTACACTGTCTGTTTGTTAGAAGAGCTGTCAATCACTCAGGTCTGGTCCAGGTCAGGATAGACCCGGCCCTGAACTCATTAACATTCATATCCTTTTCCAGAGACCCTATAGAGTACAGACTAGGGTTGTTTACGGGTCGGGTTGGATCGGTTTACTGTGGTTTTTTCAACCGACTTGACTTGGTCGGGTTACTTGACATAGAAATCGAAACCGACCTAGTGTTAAGCAAAACCGACCTGGTCGGTTTGTGTTCTAGGTTCATCCCTGTGATAAAATCTTGCTAATTTTAAAAACAGTCATAAATTGAATATCATTTCAACCATTTCCTATGATAAAATTTAAATGAAAAGTTAATCAAAAAAGTTGTTCATTAATCACTATTCACTAATCCAAAGTTTCTTGCAACCATTCAAAAGTAGGTGGCCTAATGAGCTTTGAAACTTCATGTTTGAACTAGGAACTAAGTAGATTCGGTTCGGGTCGGTTTTGATTTTCTTGTGTGAAAACCAAAACCGACCCGAATCGTCGATTTAAGAATTTACACAACTTGAAACCGACCCGTACTAATGAAAACCCGACCGACACAAATTGGGTCGGTCTGAATTGATCAGTTTGGTCGGATTGGGCCTTCTTATGAACAGTACTAGTATAGATTCAATAAATGATAGACACAAAACTACCCCCGTTATTTAATTAATCATGCTTATGAAATCTGACCCAACAAGATCCGATAATGACTGCCAAGCCTTACTCTATTCTCAAACTATTTAAAACATATTCTATAAAATGACAATTTTAAACATGCCCATATGAAATTATAATAGATAGATAATTAGTTTAATTTGATTTGGTTCAAATGCTAATACTAAAGAAATGGGAAGAAGCAAAAGGGTAGATAGTGGGATTGGGTCACCGACTCACCCTTGGGTAAGTTAAGCTTGGATGTCATAATAGTAAAAATCGTGCAAATACCCTTCGGATTTATAAAAACCAACCCTGCAGTTTACATTTTATTAAAATACCTTATATAATTTGCAACCAATTTGCTTAATCGAAATTTTATTAGTAACGTGAGTACGCGACCATATAAAAAGAGTGGGAAATGTCTAAGAGATTAGCCCGTGCTTTTTTATTTCAAAGATATCTCTAAAATTTCATATCAAGCTTCTAGAAATAAATAAGGTTTGATCTTTTTTAGATCTATCAATAAAAAAAATGTTTTGCTTCAGCAGAATGAAAAAAGAGGACAATGGCTTCCAGGGTTTTTTTGTCAACAATAATATGCCTTCCTCAAATAGATAACACATTTTATAAAAGAGACTTTTTACCTGCATTTTACTACAACAGAAAAGACATTTTTATTTTTGTTTTCTATAGGCTAAATTTGTTTGAAGCCAAGGGCTATTAAACTTAAAATTGTCATTTTTCACTTTCAAATAATGGAAGATTGATTAAAAGTTCATATCCATACTATCCATGTTACCTATAAAAGAGCGAATGTCCCTTTTTTCTGGAATTTTTAGTGGAAATTTTCTACCTCTTATCTAAGCAGCATACAACGAGCATAAAAAGGGTATATATATCATTTACTCTCACTATAAAAACTATTCACTTATAACCGTTAAGAAACTGCCCACTTATAATTGTTCAAAAACTGCCCATGAATTATAAATAGTTTTGCCATAGAGATACTATCACATGCAAATGCACATACATATTTACTAGTAAATTAAAAAGTGTCAAGTTGGTGTTATCTGTTGAAAATATCAAAACTACCCTTCAAAAGAAAACATTGTTCATTGTCTTTTACTTGAGACTGAAAATGTCAAATTGGTCCCTTCATTATCTCCTAAAAGAAGACATGATATTCGAGCTCGACTCGCTGAAACTATGTTAGGTGCGGCTTGAATCCACCCCTAACTATATGATAAGTTCCAATAAATCTATAAAATTAAAAGGATATTTTAATAAATGATGAAAGGGCGAACTTAAAAACACTAGCTCTGGACTTTTTGTACAAACAGACAAATTGTAAAACATGTGTGACTCAAGCAGCCAAGCATTAACTATTAGAGAGAGAGAAGTAAAAACAAATGTTGCAGTTGCACTATTTGGAGGTCATAACAAAGAAACCTCGGGAAATTGTGGCGGGTTAAGCGGACCATCCATATAAAGTGTGGCTGATCGAAGAAGGCTCCGAGTCCAAGAAGTTGATATGGCACACGCCATACATACAATTCTCACTGAGAAGATGCATTATTTGAACGTCAAGCTCTTCCTTCTCGTGAAACCATCATACGGCCGGGCTGATTGGAAGGACTTCCGCAGCATGACTTTTCTGCTTTTCTGCTTTTCTGCTTTCCCGCTGCACTACGATTTTCAGTTTTCACTGAGAACAACTGATCAACAATGAATATCGTATTGCACGATTTCATCCCTTGTTGTCTTTATTTAATAACAACAGAAGAACCCAAGTGCTCGCCGAACGCCCATTATTTCCAGCCAAATGCTGTAGAATCAAATAAAAGCAGTGGCAGGTTTAGAAAAATATATATATTGTAACGGTGGATTTTGGTGGTTTCCATGAAACTGAACCCACGTTGATTATTTATTTCATACAGATGATGAACCAGTCGAACCGTCGAAGACTGGTTCTCCTTTTTCCTCAGACGGGTCTTAAAATGTTACATCAGTAAAACGTCGGTAAAAAGACAATGGATCACATGACCCATCGCCTATCGCGTGAAATAAAATTAGTCTCCCTATAAAATAATAAATTACGATGTCGAGGAATATTTCGATTTAGGATTTTCTTTTCGCGATAGCAAAATGACATTAAACCGATTACAGAAATCACGTGTTAGAGAATAGGTTATTTACTGACTACAAAGTCCAAAACTATTCTTAAATTTAACATCCAAATGTTCAATATTGCCCCCCTATATTGGCTGAAACTACAATGGTTAATGGTTTGTTGTTGGATAACACCAAAGAACCACCTAGGGTGTGCAGACTGTCGGCTTGACTGCTTCAATGACTTGCAGCAAAAATCCAACCGAGCGCAGATGGGGCGTCAGATACGCTGTTTCGACCATCTTTTTCCCAACCCCAGGTACTTCTTTCACTTACTAAAGCACCCCTTTGTCAAACGAATGCTATAAATTTGCATTTTAGTAAAACACTCCTAATCGATCGATTTAATTTACTTAATTGACCTTTCATTTGATGATAATGGAAAAGGACATTAATCCCATTTTAAATAAATTTAATCAAAGAATATACAAACAAAAAATGTCATTTTCACTCGTAATAAGCCAGAAACCACTCTATTTGACTAAAACCTTACAGGGTGTTCAATTACCCTTTATTTCGTTCTTTGGGTTCCTGGCTCGAGTAATCGTTCGCTTGGATAAAACAAATTAGACCATGCGACCAAACATCCCCTTCTCCCAATTGGTGAAAGCAACAAGGGCCAGAGCATGTATAGACTGTATTAGAGGAAAAAATTTGATATTTTCAATATGCATTCATTCAAAAATGATGCCAATAGAGCATGGCATCTCAGGCTACATATTGATACAGTTAGATATTGATACAGCATGATACACAACTCACACATCCGGTCAACACCGGAGATAACACTCGGTTAAATTGAGTAAAAACAGTCGTCAGTCACAGGGTGTGTGAGAAGAACAAAGGGGATGGACTAAGATCTTTGGTTAAGACTAAAAAAATTTTCAAAAATTTTGATGGGAAAAACAACAGCATCAGCAATCACCTAGACATGACCAAACTCGACAAAGGAGGTATGGATGCGTTGAATAGAGAATCTCCCCTGTATTTGCAATTTTCGTGATCAACCATCAATGGCTTCGGTATCAAAAATCTTTCTGAAGCAGGAGACCCACCTTCCTCTTGGCTGCTACTGCTGCTACCATCAACATAACGCTTCGACTCTCTACTACGTCTCCTCTTCCTGGAAGACTTCCACTTCAACTGAGCAAGTAAACCATCATTGGCAAGGTTAGGTACAGACTCCACTTCTTTCCTCTGATTATTATCACGAGGTTCTGAGAAGGATGTACTCTTGTGAATTGAAGTTTTCGGCTCCTTTCCTAAGCTAGTCTTATTACATGTAGCTTTATCATCCTCTTGTAACAAGGTATTTACATGATTGTTATTCCCAGGTTGTCGGTTATCTGATACCAGAACATTGTTGGGTCTACCTACATCTTGCTCACTCTCTAGGCCAGATAATATTGAAGCCACAATGTCTGGCCTCTCTTTTATGCATTTCCACCTGTTGCCCACCCAATCTTGAGATCGTCTCAAGTCACCGGAACCAAAGATCAAAGTCCGCCGTTCACCTGCATGTTCACAAGGGGTTGTTAATTAATGTTACCATGTGTTAGTTTTGGTTTGTTACCTACAAATCAAATTCTAGTCAATGTGTTGATAGGGAACAATTTTCCCATACCTTGGAAATATACATGTACTCTATCTTCGGATTCCTTCCTGACCACAATGCCTTCCCACCACCCATCACACCACCACGCATCTACAGAAGCCCCGACATCAAATCCCCATGAAACTCTTCCTTTATTGTAAGGAGGGCATGGGCGAATGGTTGTCCTTCCACATAGCCTAAGACCAAAAAGGTCAGGGCCAGCAATCCTTGATCCTAGAACCCACTCCTGCGTTGTAGAAAAACAATTATGTCACAAAATTGAACCAAGAGATAAAAAGAAAAAAAACATCCCTGCAATAAGGTATCAACAAATAAAATAACAAGACAGATTAATGAAATTACCTTCAGATTATTATTTTCATCCACTGCATCTCGGATGTCTTGGTACTGCACCTTCACCTTGTCTTTATGCCTCTTGAGAACAATGGCCCTGAACCAACATCCTCTCAAGCCACTATCCTGAGAGAGCACCTCAACATGAGAACCCACAATTAGATGCTGATGAGGCTCCTCCTTGGTAATTTCCTTCCTTGATAAAGGTGCAATCAAACCATTTTCTCTTGGAATATGCATTTCAGATCCATTGATGCCAGAAACCAAGTAGCTAATGCACTTATTATTACCCTTGCCAAGATCTTTGAAATCTTTTTTGTTGTCCTGCTGATCCACATCCTCACATTTCAATGTACGAAGCCTTTTTTTGGGTCTAGTTCTTGCAACATCCTCATCCCCATCTACTTCCAGGCCACCACCACCATGGAGAGGCTCTAAGTCAGTTCTTGGAGGGGCAGTGGTGTACATAAATCTGAGGATTTCTTGTTTCCAATAACCTTGAATTTGGGTGATATCGAAGGGCTTGACATCATCATTGTCCACCATCCTGTGGCAGACAAATGGTTCAAACCATCTGTGTCTTGCCTCATTCAGAAACTTCTTGAAATGCTGGGGACTCAGCACTGTAGCTAATCCATCTATGCATTCAACTCTGAGATCTTGAAGACAAAGAGAAAAGAAAATCTCTCTGTCATTAAAATCAGGAGGCAAAACAATACCAACTTCATCAATTTTGTGAAACCATCGTACCACAACCATTTTGTTGCCTCTGGAGTCTTCATAAAGATCCTCTATGTATGCTAATAGTCTTTTGTTCTCTTCTGCCATGATATATACAAAATCATGGACCTGAAAAGAAAATTTAAAAACGAAAACCCCAAGAGTTAGAAGGAAAAAAGGAGGGATAACAAACCCTTCACCCCCCAATGCCAAAATATAAATAAACAGAGATCATAGAAACTATCTCAATACCAGCATTGAAATTATTACAGATGAACATATAAAGATAAAAATCAATCAGGAAGATCCCACTGCACTTACAGAAATTGTAATACAATTCCGGCAGAAAGACTTGAAATGTCTTCTACGTTTCCGGCATGTCCATGCAGAACCCAACCATGTAAATTCTTTTCTCTGTGAATGAAAATCCTGCAAAGATAAATAAATAAATAAATTATGTATAGGGAAAAGTATATCAATACCCTCTGTAATTCCTAAAAGTAATCGAAAGACAACCCAAAGGAAAAAATCAAGGAAGCCAATTGAGCCCATTCTTCCTACCTTGGAAGATTGTGTCTTTGATTCTTGACCATATTCACTCTCCAAAGGACCATCATCCGATTGTGAAGACCCATCAGAAATAGGATCTGAATGAGGAAGGGGCAAAGGTTATAATTTTATAGAAAAAGAAGTGCATCTAGAAAGAAATCAAACAAACAGAAGAAGAAAATTGCTCGAACAAAGCAACGATTGTGCAGATAAAACAAAAATAGAAACATTAGAAATGAAAAAGACACTGAACAAGAAGACTGCCTGAAGCGAAGTTTTGGTTGGGAAACTATGGGGAGCAGTCCCAACAAAAAAGGGGGGCGGGGGAAGGGATTGCAAAAGATAAGGTTTATTGACCTTGACCTAGCAGTTAGGATGGCATAAAGGGGTTCCAACGCTCTCAACCAGCAATTACCTAAGTGGTTGATAATTCCTGCATCCCACCATGTAGTTAGTTTCCCATAACATGAAGAATAGATTGAGAGGGGGAGGAACAGAAAAAAGAAAAGGGAAGGAAAAAAGCAGGATGAATTGTACAAATATAAGAAAAACGGGGATAAGATGTGGAATGATAGCAAATCATGAAACCCCCATGCATCAGAATGATATGAAGCACGAATAAAACGACCAAAGAAAATATTTTCTGGGGATAAAACAAAAATTTACCAAAGTATCGATTTGATCGAAAAAAGCACGCAGACGCAAAACCTACATCATGCGGATTTTATAATCTCAACTTCGTTATGAAAGAGGATCTACCGGTAGACCGGATCTACAACGAATCACGAAACAGAGCAGGAAAACTCAACTAACTTTAGCTTTCAAGCCTACATCATGTGTTGACAAGGTTGTTAACCTCCCCCGTCGTATGAAGGCGTTAGTCAGCGCGCAAGGAACCAGCACTACTATCTCACCATTTTAGAGATCGAACGGCTGTTCATAAAAAATGACCAGGATTTCGTCTAATCCATCATTCAGATCACACAGCCGGCCCCAAAAGCTAAAAGTTGACTCACCATCATGGAAAAATGGATGCAATCGCCCCTGCTGCAATCATCTGGCGTGCACCTCTCTCCCAACGGCCAAATCACCTCCAACACACCCACGCAGTCTGGTGGATCTACGATCCTTACCTTCTCAAGAACGCGATCTATAATAAGCTAATTAACAAGTACAGACGCGTCCTCGTCGAAGGTAGCCGCTAAGACGAAAAATTGAAGGGTGGTGGAGAATCAATGGTCGAGAAAGGAGCCATCTTTGCACGACGAACAGACGAGTAAGCCGCCCCCGGCTCAGCTCTGCAGTAGGAGAAGGGCCGACTGCCGTAGGATTTGAAAAAGAACAAAGAAGAAAAAGAATGCCGCTTTGAATATTAGAGAGGTTATCAATTTACAGCAGATCTGCAAATTGCGCCACAATCGTTGCAAAAGTCACAACACAAAGGGCTTTAAAACTATCTATTCTTTAAAATAACAAGACAGAGAAAGGAGAAAACCCCTTTTCGATGAGATTGGAATTGAGGGAATAGAAAGAAACAAAAACCACACAAAATAGACCTAGAAAATAAAAGAAAAAAGGGACTAAAACCGAGTAGAAAAAAGGGAAAAAACTGACTTTCGTATAATCAGAATTGATAACGCTTGTATGTACCTGAAACTATAGAGGAGAGCCAGTCAACTACATCCCTTCGAGAACGAAGCTTGAGGATAGTATTGGAAGGGAAAAGAGAGAGAAGGAGCGAACGATTACGAAGGGCATAGTAGTAAGCCATGTGCCTAAGACCCCTTTCTTTACCAACAACAGCAAGCTCTGAATTCCCATCCTTCCGCTTCAGATAATAATGCACCTCTCTTTTTCCTTTATTGTTTGACACAAACACCTCTTCCCATCGCTCAAACAACGCAGTTCTTGTTGGAGTCGTCGATTTCTCCATATCTTGAAAACCAATTCAACCTCAGATCCGAGCTTCTTCAACGCGAAAAAACAACAGAGACGCCCTAATTTATAAACCCTAGAACCAGAGGGATGGCTCAACCAATAACCTTGAATTTATGCCAGATATAAATAGAGCATAAACAACTGTTATTGTTATTATTATAGAAATAGTAAATGAATCAACAAAGACGAGAGATTTCGAAGGCGAGGGTTTCTGCAATCTGTGATTCTCTCCCCCTCCTGTGTTCTGAGAAAGCCAGTAGAGGGACTCGGAAATGAAAGCAGGGGAGGAGTTTTGAATGGCTTTTTGAACGTCTTTTATGGAGGAGAGGGAGGAAAAAGAGGGAGGGAGACGTTAGGGTTTCGAGGATTGATTTTAGAGATCAACGGCGTGGATTTCGTTCGTGACTATAACGCTCGCGAAAATGCTTAGAAATTGCCGGGATTCTTTAGTTGTAACTACTTTCCCCAAAATGCCCTCTTCTTGTGTAGGAATTTACCATGTTCCTTATCCCTCACATGCTTCTAAACCCTTCCTTTCTTTCAGTTTCAAAATTTTAATATTTAAAAATAATATTATATTCAATTTCGGGACAAGAGGGAAAGAAGGATCCCGAATAAAGGCAAAACGGGTGACGTCAGACGTTAGAAAATGACTCCAAAACCGACAGCTAAGCCGGCCCCCAAATTAGCCAATTCTTTTCAGACGCGGGAAAGGAAAGGAATCTTATTAATTATTTTTTCTTTTTTTCTTTTAGGTTTTTAATACTTTTGACCGGCTGCTTCGCTCAAACGGATCCCAAACTCACCGGATTTAGCCGGTGATAACACCAACTGACTGACTCAGCTTTACCCGGTATTCACGTGACCTTCACCCTCTCTTGTTTCCCAAGTCAAAATCTCTCTCTCAGGAAAGTTCTATACACATGGATGACAACATCACGTGGGCCCTACGTCATTCAATGGCTCACACCTCATCCACAGAGGCCGAGCTTTAGGAAAAGGCTCTAGTCCGGTAGTCCCTCTCCCTAAAGAACCGTTTGATTGGAACCTTTTTACCTTAGGTTTTCTAATATACCTAGAAGTGTTACAAGGCTGTTGGATTGGAATATCTTATTCTTATCTACTCACTCCTGGAGTGTGCATCCTTGACTGTACAAGTCTTAATCCGCTCCATCCGTCCCGAAGATAAGAGATTCCAATTGAATGGTAAATGAAAGGGGCCGACAGCATTAGCACTGGAGTGGACAAATAATTGAAGCCATCAAACGGGAACAACCACCGATCGGCGATCGGGGCGTGAAAGCAAATTTGTCTTGCTTGGATTTCAACTTTCAACTAGTGTGATCTCGACTTTATTGTGGTGGGCCCATGTCTTCAGAAAATATCTCTATTGAGAAAGGGAAGTAGGGAGTAGGGAAGCAATTCAATGGTGGACAACCTCACATGCGCACTGCAGCCCACTTGTTGGAACCGAATTAACCTCATGACTATGACGTGGCGGTGGCTGATTGGCCCAGTACCTCAATTTTGACGAGAGTAACCGTATAGGATTCGAAGCCTTGCCGCTGGGACTGGGAAAAGTATGAGATTCGAAAAGATGGCTCAAGTTGCTAATCAACCAGGACTCAATTTTTTTTTTCATTTTTCAAGCACTGAAAGAAATAGGGTGGGGTGCTAGCATGAGTGTTGGATATATTCCGATCCGACGCTAGAAGAGGTCCCGAGCCAAATATGAGCAAACACTTCCGGCTTAATTGGTGATGGTAGGTGCCGCTATATGACTCTTGGCGGGGGGGGGGCATCTTTGACTGTTGACCTGTAAGATAATCAAGTGATATGCTAGCACGTGCGATGAAAGTGCAATCGTGTACCCAAAGTGGGAGCCTTGGTGGAAAAGATGAATTTGCAATCCACCTCTAAGGCTTATCCTCTGCACACCATGGACAGATAAGGACAAATTCAACGAGGAAGAGATATATTAGCATTAAAATTGCTAGACTGAAAACATTTCTTCTCAATTTTTATTCTGTTAGATAGGTTTAGGTTGTGGGTTGTTTGAAGGTTAAGATTAATGAGTCACCCCAGGAGTGGCTAGCATTAAGAAATAAACGTGATTCAAGTTTGCTTTTTGTCAAGCGTGCAGGCAATGAGGTAGAGCTGCTAGAGCATGTGCTGGCTCAACGTGGTTTTCTTTTCTTCTCAGAGGAAGCAGAACTCTGCCATTCTGGGGTTGTTTTCCGGGTTGGCTGAATAATATAATTTTGATGGATTACGCAGTTTCTTGGTTTATTGTTTTAGGTGTCTCATGTCTGTTAGTTTATTGTGTTTTTCTTTTCTTTTTTTCGTTGTCTTTGGCCGGATGATTGGTTGGTTTGGGTTTGGTTGGTGCATATTTCTGATTACCAAAAAAACGGACTCTTTTTAGGTCAATGATGATGGGTCTTATAACCCATCTACTCCAACCGGTTTAAGACCTATTTCTTGAACCTCGTACCAAGAACTGCAAATTCCCTAACTTACAAAATGAAAGTTTTGCCAAATAGTGATCCAGCACTGTAGACCAAGGATGACTAGCGGTCCAGCACTGTAGAAACAGCAAATGTTGAGTTTTCTATTCCTTCCTGCCACATAAGTAAAAGTTTAACCATCTCCTTTTTCTTCTCTTTCTCCTCTTGTGCAGCATGTGCTCCTTTTCCCCACTTAGTAGACAACTTTAGGTGGTTGACATGTTATAAAATCTAGGAAATTGATTCCACAAGGGTGTCATCATGGAATAACCACCCACCATCCTACCACAATCCTTCTACCCCCCCCCCCACCACCACCACCACCACCACCACAACCAAAGGAAAAAGTCTGTTAGCTCATAAACCAGAGTTTCTTTTCATGTATGATAGATTGCCTGCTTAGTTATGCAAGCAGTTAAACATACCATTCACCAATTGAACAACATATTCACAACAACACACGTGGTATGCCACATTGATTTTCCATGGAACAAGCTTTTCACTCACATGGAAGGGCAAACAAATAAAAGTTTGCTTCCCATCATTTTGAAAAAGATGCATTTTTTTTGTCTTTTATTTTTCTAATTTTCAGAGGTAGGGTTCATTATGCTGACATATTTTCTATATGATTATTGGAATATTTAAGGTCAGACTTTAACCGCTTAAAAAGAATTGAACAATCCAAGGTGTTCCAACCTGTGCTTATAATGCATAAGAAAATTGGAATGGCTGTTATAGCAACAAAATTGATATAAGATATCGATGTCCTGCTTCATTATTCTTTATCTTTTTTTTATTTTTTGGTGGGGTGAAAGCAACTAAAACCAAAACATAAAATAAAAGAGAAATGGGCAAGTGGAGGAAATCAAAGTGCTTCTACCATCTTATCTTTTTGAGCAACTAATTACNCCCAATGTGAAAGATAACCCGGGTTTCTTGCATTTAAGTGAAGTTAATAAACCAATTCCCCATCTCCACCCCCCACCCCCTAGAAGAGAAATGGCACCTGTTTCATATTTCCAAATGAACCACGAACACAAGTTTGTGTAAATGATTTTGAAGTTTTATCAAAAAGAAGAAATCAAAGGATGAACCATTAAATAGATTAACCATCAACCCATTAACCCTACAGCCAGAAATTACAGTGAAAAGTCACCATACTACATTCTTTATGATCATACAAGCACAATAGCATTTGATATAGGAGGAACGCAGGTGCCTAAGGTGATTCAATCAAGAACAATTTTGGAGTAGGAAAAAGACCAGAAATGACCTACGTGGGTATGGGTGTAAGTCCCATTGTATGTAACCAAATAAGTAGGTCAGACATCAGGACTGTGGATGTCAAGATATACCTAAACCCTCTTTCTGAGATCCGTCTGCATGCTCAAATGCTCAAAAAGAAATATATTTTGTATCAAGAACTTATAAAATAAAATACAAAGGGAAAAAAGAGAAAGTAAAAGATTACAGTGTGTAAACAGTGTAGTTACCTTACTGGATGCTGGAAGCCTTGCATGTAAATCTTTTCACTATGAGATCCCATGATAAAGGCCTTGCTATCATCCAAATGCAACTTTAAGTGGCTATTCCAAACTAGGTGCTTCTTCAGTCGGATTGGTCTCAAATACATCTGAGGTTGATGATTCTGGTTCTTCCAACAATTCTCGAGATTGAATTGACTCCTTGTACACAGGTGTCTGCTTAAAATCAGTTGCCCCTTCATTGTAAGTAGCCACAGCAATTCCACATGCAATTAGCTGTAAAAAAATGGAAAAAATTATTAGTATATCCATTCTGTCGAGCTACAATTTTGCATTCCTGTTCAAATGTAAATTGATGGGAAAGAACTGAAAGACACACATGCATCCATGGACATTATATTTTTTAATCTAAAAGGCACATCATTGTATTTATAGATGCCAAGAGGAACAACAATGGAAGCTCATGCCTATCAAACTTATAAGTTATAACCTACAAAAAAGCTTGATATTTTTTATCAATAACTGAATTTTATTAATCATGCCAAAGATGCACATTATGCATTTACATAATTGTATTCTGTATGTATGTACGACTCCATACTGAGAAGGCCCTTTTGTCTTCCCACTAGAGCACCCTGTAGAACCCCCTCAAATACAAGGCCATCACCCAATGTTGGTCCCAGCTATCTGGGGTCTTAGGAGGAGTAGACTGGGTATGGTCCTAATCTCTGGCTATTTTTTGCACGAAATGACTACCCTTTGACTCAAACCCACGTTCTAACACATGCCAGCCCAAGATTTTACCATCAGACCAAGGGCCCCTAGAGTCCCTCAAATACAAGAAAAATTAATTTCTTACTGCAGGGGTATTTTCCCCTCAGCACTGCCTGTCTGCTGACACCCTTGCAGGCTATTCATTAGCATACCGAGGCGTGCATGAGAAGAATGTCATCCCAACCACCAAGTGTCTTACTTTCCTGATGGGTATTACCCCCTCAGCACTGCCTGTCTGCTGACACCCTTGCAGGCTATTCGGGACATTAGCATGCTGAGAAGAATGTGTCCATCCCAACCACCAAGCGTCTTACTTTCCTGATGGCTACTCTCCCCTCAGCACTGCCTGTCTACTGACACCCTCGCAGGCTATTCAGCACATTAGCATACTGAGAAGAATGTGTCATTCCAACCACCAAGTGTCTTACTTTCCTGATTTGGTGCCTCATACTCCACTACATCCAGTCGTCCATGCCACCTATCAACCATGATATAATAGTCCGAGCCCCCCTCTACCATCAATCCTTGGAAACCATGTAGCCAATTTTAATCCCTGAAGCGCATTCAGGTAGTAGTTGCAAAAGCACCTAATACCACATCAGCTTGGAAAATATATCCAGCTTTGATGCAGATCATGAAGCTGAAAAGTATTTTAACCTTTCCCATGTCCGAGTGAAGCTAATAAACGCCACCATTCCTTGAACCAACTACCAAATTGTTTTGAATGTGATGAACTACTGACTAATTGCTATAATTATAGTGGCTGGAAGCAGAAAATCAAGTAGATAGTCTAGAATTAAATCAGGAAAATAGTGATTTTATAAGAGCTCTTCATTTTTTTGGCAATAAATAAAAAAGAAAAAAAAATATTAAAGAAGAAGAAAGTACATTAAGTTGACAAGACATCATTCACAAATTTTCAAAACCCAAGACCCTCCAACCCCATTTTACTACAATAGTGATTTTATAAGAGCTCCTCATGAGAATATATTTCTAAAATTTTTTTTTGATAAATAGAATATATTTCTAAAAATTAAGAAATAAAGAAGGTTCATATTTTAGAAACTAAGAAACAGTTTCAACCATAGATAGATCAACTTAAGCAACACCTGAAATTATCTAGAATTAAATCAGAAAAATAGTGTGTTTATAGGAGCTTTTCATGAGAACATATTTATAAGAATAAGAAAGAATGTTTAAACTTTAGGAACTAAGAAATAGCTTCAGCCATAGATTATTCAATTGAGCAGCACTTAAAATTATCTTTCTGATTCCACAACTACTCACTATAAACACGAATCTAGAGAGTATTTCCAACTACCCATCTTTTATATTATAGTATATGCAACTACTCCTTTGGAAAGAGAACACCATAAAGATAAAATCTCAAAATGAAATCTGCTTCATTGGTTACATATGTTTCCTTTCTTAAGGGTAACTAAATCCTCGTCCACACCAATTCTTCTAGTTATTCTTGATTCTTGGATAACTCTAATAGTGAGATGTCCTAATAAACCAATCCACCAGTTGAATCATTAATCATGAATGATAAAACCAACATTCTGGCAAAACACTTGTTAGATGACACCAAAATGTCAACACTGAAGGCAAGAACTATACAAACAATCAGATCTAGTCTTGCAAGGAATACCCCTAATAGAGTTAAGAATCAAGAGTAATTTTGGAATTGCCTGCATCAGAAGATTTTTTTTTTTTTTGGAAAAGGTAAAGTAATATTTATTGAGAAAGAAATACACACCAGAGGCTGAGATCAGTCCCTAAACAGGCAGACTGATCTATTCAGCAAATACTTTGCGCTACCATTTAAAGTGTTTCCCATTTTTTTCAGCTCAATTTACTCAAAATTTCATCATTGTTCAATATCAACATTACCAGAAAAACAAAAGTACATCTCATATAAAACATTTGATGTCCAGCATTGAAGCCAATCAATCAGATTAGTTTGAACCAGTCATCCCTATTCAACATGCTGGCTATCAAATTTCAGAATTTTGGTCAGGTTAATTAATTCCAGGTACTCTTTTGGAAATTCATCAGCCTTTGGGATGAGCTCTTATTGTTATGTGCTTCTAACACATATATCTTACCAAGTGTATGTCAAATTTCTATTGAAAGGAAATAGAACGAAACAACTTTATGCATAAATCATTGTATGAAACAGTAATTATCAATAAAATTCCAGAAACACACCAGTCAATGTCCTCAGAAAAAATGGAGGACCAACAATGCTTCACAACACATCGATCCCAAAGACTGCAGTGCCATTTCAGAATCTAAAACTAGATTAAAAAGCATAATATATATTCTAAATCTAAATTACTTTTACTCCTATGAATTTAAATGTGCATGCAAGTGTATGTGCGCATTTGTGTGTGTGTGTGTGTGTGTGAGAGAGAGAGAGAGAGAGAGAGAGAGAGAGAGAGAGAACATATACCAGTTCTGTTACTTTGAAGGGAAAATAACTCTAGATAATCAGATTTTTACAGGTAAGATGGGTTAAACCCAGTGTATTAAAAGTGCACGGCACAAGGTGAGGCACGCGCCTTTTTGAAGCAAGGCGCAAAAATTAAAAAAAAAATGCTAAAAATAACAAAAAGTCAGAAAATCCAAAAAAGCCAAAAAATAAAAAATCTCAAAAAGTATTAAACATAATATTAATGAAAAATATAAACTTAAATTTTAAAATAAAATGTTTTAAAAAACCTATTACCTAAATTATAATACATAAACATAACATGTAAAGCGTATTCAAATGAAAATTTAAAAATAAAATCAAACATATAAAGCATTTTCAAGCATGTAAAACCCACAATCTCTTTTTTTCCTCAATTGCATTACTTCAAGCAGCTAATGTGATGTAAAACATATTGCATTCCTGATTCTACGAGCTGCCTTTGTACCATGCCCATCAAGGCAAGCCCAAACAAGTTCACATAAAAAAAAAATAATGATCTTATAACTTCCATTGCCTTTTAAAAAGATATTTTATTAGAATGAATGAATGAACAACATTAGCAAATAGGGGGTTCTACTCCACGTCAGAGAGCGAGTAGAGCCCCTAGCCCAACCACTAGGTTCAAAAAAAAAAAAAGCAAAAAAGTGTGAAATTTTCAAAAGGTGCATGCCTGGACTGAGATGCAAGGTGCATCAGGCACACCAGGCATACGCCTTTTGAATCACCAGTTAAACCCCGGCCTTAAGATTGGAGAGCCATCTAATTGAATTATGGTGTTAATTTTTTTGGTCAAATAGAGTTGAAGTTGAATTGGGGATTGAAAGAATGAGACAGGTGTCCAAGTAGCATGAGTTTTAGCATTGGTTTCGAGGTGAAGCAACAAGGTTACACTACAACTTACCAGCATTCAGGTCTATTGCGTCACCAATAAAAAGAGGAGATGGTTGGAAGTTGAAGATGAAAGGAAGTGTAAATAACCTTATGCTGTTGGGTAAAAGTAAAAGAAGGATGGATTTAACAGGACTCCATATTTATAGGTGAATGGTCAAACGATGATCCAAGATTAATGCTTCTTATTCATGTCTGACTGGTTTATACAAAACCATGATAGTAAGTATCCCAATCATCGAGGATGTTTGGGATGGTTCCCATCTTAAATCCTAGTGCATGCACAAACTTCAAGAGAGCTCACTACCTCAAGTTGCAAAACTTAGAATAGCATGGTAAAGTTTTAATGGTGGCTTTACTAAAAACAAAAGGAAATAAAGAAAAATAAAATATATATATTAGACTAACAAAAGTGGCGGTCTCACTATTAGGTTTCAATTCTTCAGTAAAAGACTTCCAAGCCATGAGAAGAGAAATGTGGGGTTTTACCACCAGAATTCTTAAACCACAAGTCCACAACAAAGTTGTAGACACAACCTCAAAACTTTCATTCATTCGGGAGAGAAAATAAATACTTTATAGGCAAGATAAGATTCCTTAAAGAACAAAAAACCCTGCCTTGCTGTCTAAGTTTCCCTCTAAAGATAAATTAACAAAATATTTTCATAGAATAATATTTTAGTAAATTCCATTCTCTGTTCTTCAATGTGCACTTATGGAGTAAACTTCAATTCCAGGCCACGGGTTGGTAAACTGGACCATCTATATCATTCTTGCAAGAACAGAACCAACTATTGTTAAGGAGCATAAGAGTACTATATTAACATCCTGATAGGTTGGAGGGTTTGTTTAGCCCTACTAGCATTAGCTGTACAAAAAAGAGGGGTAGGACCTTGTGGAGATGCACTAGAGCAGCACTAATTTGGACCGTGTGGGAGGAAAGAAATGCAAGAATATTTGAAGAGAAGGAACAAAGCAAGGAAGCCTTGGTTGAAACTATAATTTTGAGAGTAGAACATTGGGCAAAAAGTTTGAAGCTGCTTTTGGATTTCGGGATTGAAGACTTCTTCATTGTTTGGGGTATCATTGCTGCATCCTCAACTACAAGACAAAGATCTGTTGAGGTTTGCTATCCCCCAATAAATGGTTGGAAGAAACTGAATTTTGATGGGAGCTGTTTGGGTAACCCAAGCCCCTCAGGTATTGGGGGAGTCATTAGGGATGAAGAGGGGAACATAATTGCTTTATACTCTGGCCCTGTGGAGCAGGGTGATGTGGCAAGACCAGAGTTTTTGACTGCAGTTTTTGGGGTTGAGAAGACAAAAGAACTGGGTATTAGTAGGCTGATTATTGAGGGAGATTCTAAAACTGTGGTTAAATGGCTGGTAAAAGGGGAGGGGGTGGCATGGCACTTGAGGAATGAATTCAGAAAATTCAAATGGGTGAGGAGGACTGCTAATAGCTTGGCAGATAGTTTAGCAGAGCAAGGGGTACATAACACATATGTTTTGGGCTCAAATGTACTACTGATTTGGGGCAGCTTCTAATAGCTGGTTCTTTTCACAACTTCTTGTTGTAATCATGTTTCTTCTCATAATTAATGAAACCTTTTCTGTATTGCTGATAAAAAAAAAAAAGCATAAGAGTATTAACATAGCTTTGTTGGTGTGTGCACCTTAAGCTAAATGGATAAGGCTCTTTGGTGCTGCATCAAATCCTTTGCCATCATCAACCTATGATCAGTCCTATTACCTTATGAGATAGTCAATACAATGAAGCACTGGCACTGCGGGTGAGTGACAAGAATAGAGACAGTGCAAGGAAATTGAGAGACACTTGAGAGAACTAGAACCAAGGTATGCATGTATGTGGACCATATGCAAAGTTGCATCCAGCACTGGTACCATTAGGATATTCCACCTTACATTGAGAACTTTCTCCCTTTTTCCAACCAAACCTGTCTTGCCAAAATTCTTAGAAAGGCACCATCTTGATAGGGCATAGTGCCTAGAGCTGAATTGTGGAACACCATAAATCTTATGGGATATATCTCAGAAGCAAGACCCTCAGAAATATATTTAATACATATCAGAACCCTCATAAGTGTTACAAAAGGTGCACCTAGACATACAGGCAAAGCACTGCATTTTAAGGCATGTGCCTCGCCTGAACCCAGGCATAGCATCTCTGAAAACACATGCCATTTTAAATATGCCTTTCCTGTTTTTCTTTCTGTAAATTCTTATGTGTGTTACATCTTTGTAATGGTTTATCAACTTCAAAATTACCTTCTATTGTTGTTTATACACTAGTGATGATCTATTAACTTTTAGGGAAAAAAAACAAAGATAAAGACCATTTAAATACATGAAACCTTAGTTTGTGCAAATAGGATCTCAAACAGAAAAGTTTCCACTAAAGAAACAACAAAAATACAAGTAACATCTGATCATAATCCTAAAATAGAATAGACTACAATTTCATTTATGTCAAGGACACTGTCTCAAGCCCCTACATAAACTTGTTAGTGTTTGCCTCAAGGGGGCTTTAAGGAGGCGGAGGGCCAATCTCCTAGGGTTAAGAATGAAAGACATTTAACATCACACTAACTACTTCAAGTAAAGTACTATGCGATAAATAAGCACATAGAAAGTTTCACATGCTTTAATTGTTGAGTTATCAAAGCACTTCGGTACAATCCATATCGGTTTGCTTTCACATCCTCAATTTCATTTTAAATATGTTTTATATGTTATTTTTATGTAATTCCAAAAAGTTTTTATTGACATCGGGGCTCTTTGGCATTTACATGATTGACCAGGCTCTAGTGACTAATTAATTTCATGGCACCTAAGTATTTGAGAGCCACGCCAAAATAAATGTCTACGGTATTATGTTTTCACAGGAGAGAGAGAGAGAGGAGAGAACTAAAAACTTAGTTTTGCCATGTTTTTCACATCAAAAGGCTATGCTGAAATTGTTTATTTGTGCGATTCAGTTCATCCATTCAGTCAGTATGAACATTAATATCATTATCATCTCGTGACAGTAATAGAAGAAACAGAAGTTCACACTTCACACATTGAACGTGTACATTTTTAGACGGTTTCATGTCAATTCGGTAAAATTCTCTGGAATAACAAGCAGATGATGAACTACTTAATTAAGGAATCATAAACCTATCATATTAGCTCCTCAAACATAAAGAAATAAAATACCAAACTCGAAACAATCAAATTAGTACACAAAATTCAGAATTCGAAGGGAGAGTAGACATGGTGAAGAGAAATACCGCGAAACGATACCGAAAGCCCATAGATACTGAACGAAGAAGCCGAGAGCATCCCACTGAGATCCCTCCCAGAAGTCCGGCTGATCTCCTGGAAGCTCCGGCACCACGTACCCATCATCGACATCCACCGCGTTGTTGGAATCATCAGGGCCACCTGGCCCACCTTCAAACACCTCGCCTTCTTGTTGTTGTTCAACGTCTTCCTCTATGGTGGTGGTGAGTCCGCCACTCCTGTTTTTGCTATCGAACCTTCCCGTGCGGGATGAGATCTTTCTGGCACCGACCATGTGAGCATTTCTTCCACTAAGAGAAAAGGAAGAGTATAAGATAGTTGATGGGAGAAACGCCTGACGACGCTGAAGTGGGGGTTGGCTTTCTAGACCGGTGATGATGCTGCAGCAGAATATACGACCGGCACCGATGCATAGAGACATGGTTAGATGGGTAATTGTAGTGTATTCTTCGCTTTTCCTCAAAAGACGCGGTGTCCCATCGGGTTTTTCTGAATTCTGTCAAGATAATAAGATACAAGCAAAGGAAATGGGATTTGATGCTCACTATTTTGTGAGCACGGCTAAAAGCGTTGTGAGAACGGCTGTGATAACAACGGTGTCAGCACAATTTTTGTGAGCACACTAATCCCCGACAGCTAGAGGTATCAATTGAGAGACGGGATCTGCTACTCGCACTTGGGCGCCTCACATGCACATCTACCGTGTATTGAGAACATCTCCCGTGTATAATAATTTAAAAGTATGGGAGATGTTCCCAATGCATGGTAGGATGTGCGTATGAGGAGCAGATCTGGTCTCGTCAATTGATTGGATTGGATCCAATCGGATTCAAAACTTATTAAATCAGATTTGAAGGGTTTATTATAATTATTAGATTGAATCAATCCAAAATAAATTGGTCCATATTTTTAGATTCAAAGTATAATTGGGGTGGGTGTCAGCTCGGAATTGATGCCAATTCGGGGTTTTTGACATTTTGAATGTCTATACCTCTGCAGTGGAAATTATAAATCTGCATTGGGCCCGTATTTTTATTGGTCTGAATTGAATTTAAACCAATTTTCAATAATCCGATCATGAATCCAAACATTTGTCCAATTTAAAACTGATCAAAACTAAATAAAGTTGAGCATAAAATCACTTTTTATGAAATAACTTTAATAAAAACACTTATATAAAAGTATTTTTACGAAAGCATTTTTACAAAAGCACTTTCACGAAAACACTTTTATAAAACCACTTCTATAGTACTTTTATAAAAGCACTTTTTATGAAAGTACTTTCACAAAAGTGCTTTTACAAAAACACATTTACAAAAATACTTTCATAAAAGTGCTTTTACAAAAACACTTTTATAAAAATAATTTTATGAAAGTACTTTTAAAAAAAGTGTTTTTTCAGATTTTTCCCATTTTAATATATTTTTATAATTTTTTTATATGTTTTATTTTTTATATTTCATTCAGTTTGGATTGGATCCAATCCAGTCCATTTACATTTTAATGGATTGGATTGGATTTGGACCGGATTGGGTCCAATCAATTTGTAAGTGGGCTCACATTGGACCAAATCCAGTCCAATTGACACCTCTACCAACAGCCCCGCTGTTGAGAATATTTTTTGAATGCCACCTTATCATAGAGTGGGGTAAAATAATAATTGCATCCTATTTCTTTTTAACCATAATCATAGATATTAGCGTGAATTGGCGAATTTGTCTAGCCTAAAAACGCTGTTAACAAGTGCAGTTTCAGATGGCTTTGTGACAAAGCTATAAATGGTTTTGTTTTTTAAGAGACCATGCCAAATCCTCACATCTCCTTACTTCATGCGCGCAGGTCGATGCTAAGAAAGTTTCCCTCCAAAATGAACGGACTGTTCCAAAACTAATCAACTGAAGAGATTTGACTTTTTGAGTAGTTGGTTTAGTTATTATGGGTTTAAATCCTTATCTGATGGCAGTTTTTACCCTTCTAGGACTAGTGGTCTTGGGTTTTCGATGGCAAATGCATTAGGAGATTTTTTGTTTACTAAATGTGGTGGTGGTTGTAAAGTGGTCTCTGCATTTTTTGTTGAAGTTGCAGCATTGTTAGAATGCTGTATTGCTGTTAAAAGGTTTGGAACCTAGGAGATTTGCATTTTCTGTGACTCAGTTAATGTAGTTAATGTAAATCCAGGCTTTTGTGTGCTGATCGTGTTTCAATAAGGTTTGCTCATAAGCTGGCCATTAAAGGAAAGTTTATTCTTGAAGAGTGTTGGGATTCCCCTCCCATCTGGATGCTTCCCCTGTTAGTTTTATTTTGTAGTAGTTCTAGTTTGTCTTGCTCTTTTCTTGGTTAGTTTTATTTCTTCTCTTTTGTTTTCTGCTCTGTTCTGTGTTTTTTTACCAAAAAAAAAAACGCTCTCCACATCATAGGATGTTGGAGGCCGATAGCTAAAATTGACTTACAAAGAAAGAAGAGGAAGAAATCTGTGTCATTAGATTTGGTCAAAATAAATTACAAAGCGGGGAACTTTGGCTATTTGAGGCACTTTCACCTACCTATTCAGTATTCACGCCCATGTCTTTCTTTTTGGTCAAAATAAATTATGCGGCAATTACTAATTTGCTCACTCTCATGACATTCCCAAAAACTCTCTCAGCCTCCCCATTAATATTAAATGCAAGAATGGGATATGTTTTCATTGTGAGAAATTACATCTGTGCCCCACAGGGGGCACCACACAAATGCCTCACATGCACATTTCCGCGTGCATTGGGAACGTCTCCCAAAGTTGTTAATGGGAGATGTTCCCAATGCACACTGAGATGTGCATATGGGGCGTTTGTGAGGCACCTTCGGTGGGGTGTAGATGTGAATTCCCAATATGCAGCTAAGACATGTTGTGAGGTCAGTGTAAGGAGTGCTGAAGAGTAAATTTGGACTAGGCCAAATGTTAGCCATGTTCATCCAGCCATACATTGGAATTATTAGCAATGTAAAATAGGGGTGCAACTCAAGTTGAATCAAGTTAACATTTTACACTATTTTCGAAGCCATTTGAATAAGTTTCATCATTCCCTAATCGAGCTTCACCTTAAAGAAGGTGTTCTAACCAAGGTTGTAAAAACTAGATTGGACACGAAACCGTTTTGGGGACCGGTTTTTCTGGGTTGAATGGTCTGACGATCTAGTTTGAACGAACAACCCGTTATAACTTAAAAAATAAATAAAATAAAAAATGGCAACTGTTGTTTGAGTTGATGGTTCAACTGCCTGGGTTAGCGAGTCGCTTACCAAATCAATAGTTTTTTTGGCCCAATAACAGTTTTAAGGTAAAACGAAATCGATTGCCTAATTGGCTCCAAAGTTAACTGGTCCAACCATCCAGTCTAGTCTGATTTTTAAAACCATGATTCTAATACGTGCATAGTAGGCTCTTCCTAGTCAACAAAGGAATTCCCGTTATGCTCATTCACAAAGACAAGGTTTAATAAATCCATTGTTTGACCATTGTTGTAGGTTTTAATCCTTTTCACTCATATGAAAAAAAATAGGGTTTTGGTGGGGGGTTTAGGTTTGGTCAAATATAAGATATGCGAATTTCTAATTTAGTGTCTTTATATATGATAATATATAACGGTAGTCGTCTCTCTCTCAATCAATGAAGACATAGCTTTTCTTCTAAAAACAATAAAAAATTTACCCTGCATACCCAATCTGTCTTCATCTATTCCCCTCTTCTATCTTCACTCTTGTTATCTTCTTCTATATTTTCCACTCATACAATGTTTGTTCCATTTTGTTCTTTTCTTTATAATATAATCAGGTTTTATCGGCTCAGACCCGATTATTCCAATTAATTATTGGTTGTATTTTGGGTTTGAATAGACCCTCTAGGGTCTAAGGATGAATATCGGCTCACCCTAATAGAGTCTAGTTCAAGATTGGGACAAGGGATTTTCTTTTCTATTCGATATGGCCACCTGACCCATTATTAAGAACCCTGTTCAGATCTCCTACCCGCAATACAATTGGGAACATTCCTATTTATATGCTGTCATTCATGAGAGATGTTCCCAATGTGCAGCCTCTCAAACTTGACCTCGTCTAATAGCCTATTCAAAACAAATGAACCACTTGACCTCTTTCAAGTGACCCCAATATTATGTTTGGTTCGGTACAAATGGAAATCCCTATTTTTTTATGAAAGCTTAGATTGAGCTACTTCAGAGCGACACCGAAGAAAACTTCAATAAAAAGCCCTATTTATAAGTTCTAGCTAAAATAATACAACTATTTGGGGCTTTGCCACTTGAAAGTCCTCCAAACAGGGCACCCATTAGCAACTCAGCCGAGCCTTATGCCTTTTATATTTTGAGATTCAAACTACTATAGAACAAAAGAAAATGCACCTTTTACTTTCCAATGGAGAGTCACTCAACAGTTTAAGCTTTTAGCATTTAACAATTATATATCATTATACTATAATCTATTTGATTAAGTGGTCAAATTCAATCATCATATCCTTCATTATAGTTAATTACATTTCAGCACAAGGTATGATTGGATTTATGCTTGTCCACCCTTGAAGCTTAGTGGGCTTTATGCATGAGATGGCATGTTAGAAAATAAAAACCTATTTAGGGACCCATTTAACAACTTAAACTTTTAGGATAAACATTTATCTACATTACTCTTCCACTTCCTTTAGAAGCGAGATGATGATGTAGTGTTTGAACTGTGTCAACGTCAAAAAGTGGATGAAGTTGGGAAGGTTGAACTGAGTGGCTTCCAAAACCACCAATTGGCGAAAATCAATAGGCTAACATTGGCAATGATTTGAAGTTGGAATCTAAGTTTTGGGTTGATGTGAGAGTGGATCGATTGAAGTTTCATGCTCATGGACTAAAAGTACTTCATTAACACATGTTTCAATTGCACAACTTGCTAATCTTGTTGACCATTTTAATGGCGGTCAATTTTAAAATTACAACAATAGCTCCCAAAGAACAAAGGAGTCATTTGTGAGAGAGAAAAAAAAAAAAAAAACAGATAACGAGGACGTTGTAACCAAGTTGAGAGTAAGGATTTCATTTATATGTAAAAGCACATAAGAAAGGATTTAATCAGATTCTAATTATTGGGATCAATCATTTGCGCAACTTATGCAATGTTGATATGCCAAGCTCTAAGTGGAAGAGAAATTGAGGTGATGTTTGGTACCATTGATGATTCCTCTTATGAGATTTCTCATAAATTACAAAATTTGTTTATTTGGAACCACTGCTTCTATATACTGCTTCTTTGGTAGTGATTATCTACAATGGTTTCTTTTTTTATGGGAACTATCTCCTCTGTCCGTGTCAAATGCCACATCATCCCCCACCCAAAAAATTTTGAATTGACCTGAAAATGAGGAATGGTTGAAAATTACGATTTCTCTTTTAGGCCCATCTTTGTATAGTTGTTTTTAAGCAATTCATTGATTTCTCAGAAAATCAACCAGCCTAAGATTAGAAGGAACAATAATTTTTGAATCCTTGGGGCACTATTTTTTTTAGAAATTGGCATCAATACTAAGCACCACTGGAGATTATATAGAAAAAACTAAACTTGTCAATAATTGTTGTCATCATTGAGAAGTTGTTAACAGTCTATTTTGTTTTTGCAACTTGGATGAGAAATAGGAATAGTCGCCCAATATTTCTATTTTCTCCCCTTTGTTTTGGGCGAATAAGTAAAATGCGATAAGAATTCACTTTCTAAACTCCTCTCACCAAATAGGTGTGATTGCATTGAGAAATGAAAAATCTGAGATGCGAGTGAGAAAAAACTATCGAGGGCATGAGAGTTGGTCTCCCAACCGAGCATCACACCCTTGAAACGGTTAGAACTTTGACCATTGAAGTCTTCATCTCTGGCGAAGGTAGGACCTCCTATCATCACCTTCATCTCCATTTCACAAACATTTAAACTTTTTTTATACTAGCGGAGGGAGTTCTGCGTTGCAAGGGCTCGCTCATAAACTATCAAGTTCGAGCTCGATTTGAATTAGAGATTTGAGCTTGAACTCGAATTCAACTTTGAGTCAAAAGCTTAGAAATTCGAGCTCAGCTACCTTTGATTGCAAGTCTCTCAAGCAGTTGAGGTCTCCCTCAATTGCTGGGGTGCCAAATCGAGGTCTCTCTCAGCTTCTGAAGTGTCGAGCTGAGGTTTCCCTACCAGGCGAGGTGTCGAGCTAAGGTCTCCCTTAGTTGACAAGGTGTCGAGCTGAGGTCTCCCTCAGTTGTCGAGGTACCGAGTCGAGATCTCTCTCAGTGACTGAGGTGCCGAGCCGAGGTCTCCCTTAGTGGTCGAGGTGTTGTCTAGTTTGAGCTCGATTCGAGCTCAGGAGTTCGAAGTTGGCTCGACTCGAACTCGACTACGTTTGATTATAGATCTCCTAACAGTCGAGATACCGAGCTGAGGTCTCCCTCAGTTGGAGAGAGTGTGGCATTCTTGTAATTTATGAGGAGAGAGAGATGGCAAGAGAGAGAGAGAAAATGGCATTATTGTAATTTGTAAAAGAGAAATGTCATTCTTGTAATTTGTAAGAAAAGAGAGAGAGAGAGAGAGTTGATAGGAGAAAGTGGCATTCTTGTAATTTTAATGAAGAAAATGAAAAAGTATTGTTAGATTCCATTTCCCTCATCCTAAAGCCTTCTTATGTACACATTTCAGCTTAATATATTTATATAGATATAGATTTTCTTTGCCTGGACATCATTCTTCATGTCCCTAGCGGTAAGAAGTCAAATCATTGTTTTCTTCATCTCCGGTGAAGGTAGGACCTCCAGTCATCATTTTCATCTCTGTTTCACAACGTTTGAACCTTTTTGGCTTCTTTTTTTTTCCCTAGAACATCGTTTTCTTTCTATGCCCGTCTTTTTCATTTTCAGCGAATATAACGGGCAAGGAATTCGAAGTTGTCTTCTTCATCTCCGGCGAAGGTCAGATCCATTGTCTCTGGAGTTGTCTTCTTCCCATGTCTTCATCTGTTACCCCACTGTTATTGTCATTGTAGATCTAAACCCATGTAGGATAATGGGTCTAAGCAAACAAACACAAAGTGCTAAAAACTGAGAAAATAAAATTTTCTTTCTCATCCCATTGTTTCTCAACAACCAAACAGACCATTTACTAGAATTCAAATCTTTTCTTTCGTAGTTCATTGGAAATATTACTTCAAGTTCATCTTTGCTTAAGATACGACTAGGCTTGCTTTGGTTAGGATCTTCAAGCTTTAATTATATCCAAAAACCGAGTGACAAGTCCATGTTGTCACGACACAGCTCCCCTAGTAGTAATTAGGCCTTTCTGGTCATTTTCCTGATATATTTTAAAATTTATCTATTATTTATATATGATTTCCTATTATGTATCTATTTCTTATTTACATTCCAATTTTAACCAATTATTTAAACTTTTATGTCTAAATTACACTTTTTATTTGCATAATTTTCCATTCAATCCTCAACTATTGTTTTCTTCACAATATTTGTCAATGACCAGCCTACACCCAGCACTTTGATCCATTTATTTTCTTTATCCACATTCTCCTCTTACACATACAAATACATGTGCCACTATATGTTTTTCACCAGTACATTTAAAAATCATAGAGAATATATATATATATAATCGAATCGATTATAACAGACCAGATATGGATCCAATTACAGACGGATCTTATTCCAATTCGAGGCTTTTGCTTTTTGTTTGGTAATTATTTAAAGGGTAAATTACAAAGACCCCCTAAACTTTTACATTGTGACAAATACCCCCTCAATCATTAAGTCAAGTGAAGGAAGCCATTAAATTATCAAAATACTCAGTAAATTTTCTCTATTTTTTTTCTTGTCATTCTCTCTTAAAACCTAACTGATCTTGAACTAATGCATACCCCCTCAATCATTAAGTCAAATGACGGAAGCCATTAAATTACCAAAATACCTCAATAAACTTTCTTTATTTTTTTTTTTTTTTGTCATTCTCTCTTAAAACCTAACTGATCTTGAACCAATGCATCAACCAAAACTAGCCATATTAAAAATGCATCTTCTAGAGTTACTATCCTCTGTTGAGGATTTGGCCCGTGGTGAGGTCCATATGTTGAAATTCTATACAACTTTCACCAAAATAACTAAAGTAGCAAGGGACGGTTTCAGGTACGCCCTGAATGAAATGAAATTTCTGAATCACATTAGAAGATTACAGTCCAACGAAAGTAGCAGATGGGTTGCAGAGAATAGATAGTCGAAGCACATGAAAAAGACTACGGTACCTGACGTGCGTGTGTGTATCCGAAATGTGTGCCTTCGTAGCTTTTATTATTATATAGAGAATTATTGACTTCGCTCTATGAGCTGCAGAGCTAGTCCAAAATCTGCAATGCCGTGGAATGCCTCGAATGTTTACCAATTGAATGGCTGATTAATAATCTATGCTTCTCAACAGACAGAATCAAGACAATGTATAACCATTCCATGGAATATCGATCCAATAATCAAGTACACTCGAGAAATGGCAATGGACATTAGCATCTTGGTATTAATACAAGTCATCAATCCAGAGAAGGTAAACAAATTGTAGAGCAGACCTAATAATTAATCATTGACGTCAAGAAATTAAGGGAGATGTGGAGAGGTTAAGCTGCACCATATGCAAGAATTTATGGAGCTCTTTTCTATTGAATTACAAGAAAAGAAAATTGAATAACCACTTCTATTTGCATCTGGTATTTGTTGACACCAAAATTGATCAAGCACCGTGTACCATCATAGGACTTTGATTGGTTCAATTGCAGGCCCACTGCAAGATGACGCCAAAACAGAGGACCACTTCGTACGCCAATTATTGAATCTCTTGTATATTTATTATTCATCTCACCAAACTTAAGTATTTATCCACAAAGAATCGATTACAAGAAAGCAACACATATCTTATACATGTCTCCAAAGAATTTGCAACTTGCTTTATGAAACTGCAAGGGTGAAGCTGAATCGAATAAGTTCAATCAGGTTGTGCCCACAAGTTCATATATAGCATGAGTGGAATTGATTGGATTGATTTTGAAACTTTGGGACATTTTGATATATATCGTTGGTTTTACTTAAATCGACCTAGTATATGTTTGGCATCGATGCTGTAGATGCAGAAAACGGTGTTGCTGATGTGTGGGTTAGAAGCACCATTTTCTGAGAAAATAGTATCTTTTTTTTTGTTTGGAATCCTTGCTGTCAAGTAGGACGTTTCCTGGAGCAACAACTTTTTTCTGTTTGGTACCAATGCTTCAGGAAACATTTTAAGCATTGATACCCATTATCCAGTGCCACATCACTGTCCTATTGGTAGCAACGAGCTGTATCTCCAGGAAATGCCAAATTTGGCGTTACTCCAAATCATGTCTTCCTGATTTTCGAGACGTGGCTTGGAGCACTATTTTTTATGAAAAACGGTTTCAAACAAATGCCCATTTTTTAGAACATTATTTTTTCTGACATGACGCTGATGTAGCACCATTTTTCTAGAGCAATGGCAACAATGCCAAACAGACGCCTAGATGTTGAACACTTGAACTCAAGTACGTAGTGAACTAACCTAGCATGGCCCCGTTTCTCATTTCAACATCCATGTATATTTTCGTATTTATTGATCATCCGCATGCCTAATTGCAGTTGTAATCGAATTAACAAATGCAGCTTTCGGTTTCACACGATTAGTTATATGTGGTTATGAACCAGTTCCATCATCAAAGGAGCAATTACATGGAATTGGAGAAGTACGGATACACCCGATCTAGAATAGGGTTATAAAATTCTGATATGGGCTGATTGGTCATTCTCCCAATCCTTTCTCAATTCTAGATGTAGGATTGTCCGATTTCAATCAGAAGGTCAAGTCGTTCTTTGTTGTTGGAGGTATCATCGTCCCTTTCTCCTGTCTTCTAGATCATTACTCTCTGTTTCTACGTCCATGAATTCGAATGTTGCATTTTTAGTTATACAACCAGAATTTCTCAATGGTCGTCATAGAGAAGTCCGTGATTGATTTATAAGATATCCTCCGGAATTTTGCCATGACAACATTTAATATTGCTTTCGGATTTGACCCAGAATACTTGTCTCCCTTGTTTCCATTGCCAGAATTCACCACCATATTTGAAAGTGTTGTCCGCCTGAGCAACTAAAGGTTTGGCTCAATTAATCAGATGCTCTAGTTAGAAACAATTTCTCAAATTTTCGGCTTTGCATAGACTTGGTGAATAGTGATTAACTTTAGGGTAAATCTCTTAAATTATTCATATTATTTATGAAATTGCCTAATTCCATCCTTACTGTATCCTTAAATTTTTTGACAATTGTCTAAAACCTCCCTTGACATTAATTTTCTGTTATACTTCGCTCACATGTGACATCACATAAGTGGTAATTATTTTGAAATTCTTAAAATACCCTTATTATTCAATGACCTCCCAAAAGTTAATTCAACAGAAGTCTTGTCACCTCATTTGAAAGTTGGTTCAATGATCTCCGGTGTGGTGATCCGGAACGAGCTCTGGGTTGTGAGCGGCTATGGCACAAAGAAAGAAGGAAGAAGGTGGGAAAAGTGGGAGCAAGTTCTAAAACATTTCTTGGGCCTTCTGGCACCCAGCCTTCTTTTTAGTCATCAACTTCAACTCAATCAATTTCTTCATCCTCTTTACAACTATTTCTTCCTGGCGATCAGATAAACCTCGCTTACGATCTGCTTTTGTTGGTCCATCTCTTCGTTGTAGAAGGAGAAAGTAGAGGTGAGAGATTCCACTGATTGATTGGAACCTAGCAGGTGGAGGACCATGCGGCGGCCGTGAGTGGTGGTGTTGTCTTCCTTTGTAGTGATTATTTAGAAGTGGAACTACTGCTCCTATTCATACTCCAAACTCTCTTTTTTATTTGTGCATGAGTGCATCTGCTTTCTCCTTTTGCTTAGAAATGGAATAGAAGGGAAAAAAACCGTAATACCTTTTGGGTATTTATGTCTTGGAAATTCAGTAAAACAGGCACCGAAGAGGGGAAGACGACCTGGTTTCTCAATTCTTAGGGCTATTTAAGGCGTAGGTCAGGTCAAAATTTGGGAGATATCAAAAGAAAAAGGTTGATTGCTACTGCCTCTTTTCGTGTGTTTATAGTTTTCTCTGTTTCCAGCGAGAAAGAGAGAGCTTTCTTCGAGCTCAGGGTCTATGGCCGGGCTGAAACCTGGAAAGCCTGAAACCATTACTGAGAAGCTCGAGGATGTTCCAGTCCTTCTAAAGGTAGTACTTCTTGTGCCCATTTAGTGTTTACCTGTATGTCAATTGTAAAAAAATTTAGGATACTTTAAGATAATATATAAACAATAAGGATAGAATCAATTTGGTAAACAATAAAGATAATTTAAAAAATTTACTCTTAACTTTATCTTAACCGACTAAACACAACATGGCAGCCTTGACCTAGTTCTTCGCTGTGCACGAGCATGAGACTATACCTGCCTCTTCTCGGGGACACCCAGGCAGCAAGGACGACATATTACTCGAAGGAATAGTGGTGAAGATGATTTCATAAATTAAATTTAATTATAAAAGGGTAATTTGAGCATTACAAAAATTTTAAACACTCAAATGAGAATATTTTTCGAAATTAATTGACAGAACGTTAAGAAGGAGATCTTTCTTTAACGGCCAAAAGTTCAGAGGGATCCATTTCTTAACGTCGAATTAGGATCTATTTCTAGTGGAGTGATGGAGTCTTGGGGCAGGAGAGGAGTGCAAATAACAAGTGTGATGACCTCACGTGAGAGCACCCTCAACGCATAGGCAAAATCCAAAATATTTCCTAACTCGCATTTCGCATACTCTATTAGGCGATGTAACCAAGAGAGCCTCGTCCTCTCCGCCATTCCCTTCTCTTCACTCCTCTTTTAACACTTCTCAGTTCTCCCCGGCCAAAGCTACCTCAGATACAAAGACTTATACAGAGAGGGAGCGAGAGACAGAGAAACACAGGACTCACCTCAGTAGCTTCCTCAATGGCTTCTTCTATCGTTTTTAGGGTTTCTCCAACCTACAACACCATCTCATTCTCATCTTCTATTTCCAATGGCCTTCCATTGCCTTCCCGCCTTTCCAGATTCCACATTAGGCCGCGCCGGAAGATCCCTACCGTCCACGCCAAGATCAGAGAGATCTTCATGCCTGCCCTCAGCTCCACCATGACGGAAGGCAAGATCGTATCTTGGGTCAAATCCGAAGGTGACGTTCTCTCCAAAGGTGACAGCGTTGTCGTCGTTGAGTCTGACAAGGCCGATATGGATGTCGAGACATTCTACGATGGAATTCTTGCTGCAATTGTAGTCGGAGAAGGCGAGACTGCTCCTGTTGGTGCCCCGATTGGATTGCTCGCTGAAACGGAAGAAGAAGTCGCAGAAGCTAAAGCTAAGGCTGCTTCTTCTAAGACTGGCCCTTCGAGCCCACCGCCTGCAGCACCTTCACCTCCTCCACCTTCTCCTGCACCTTCTGCTTCCTCTCCTTCGCCTCCTCCTCAATCGCCGTCGCCTCCCCCTGTCTATGATGGGCCGAGGAAGATTGTCGCTACTCCATATGCAAAGAAGCTCGCCAAGCAGCATAAGATCGATATTGGATTGATCGTTGGGACCGGACCGTTTGGTCGGATAACGCCATCTGATGTCGAGTCTGCTGCGGGAATTGGACCTTCCAAGAGTAGCATTAGCAATGTAGGTTCTGCAAATGCTTCTCCTTCTCCTGCTCCTCCAGTTGCTGCTACTGCTACCGCTGCTTCTGCTTCTCCTGCAATGCCTCCTCCAATTCCTGGCTCTACTGTTGTCCCCTTCACAACCATGCAAGCAGCTGTCTCAAAGAACATGGTGGAAAGCCTCTCGGTACCTACTTTCCGCGTTGGATATTCTGTGACAACTGACGCCCTTGATGCTTTATACGAGAAGGTGTGCTTTCTTGATTTAATTGATCTATTCTCCTTTCAGTTTCTAATTCAATTTGTATCTAAGGCTTAGTTTGGAAGGAGTACAAATACAAATATATAGAGTGCAAAACCTTGTATTTTGTATGTATTTGTATCATACATATTGTATTTGTACTCCTTCCAAACTGAGTCTAAGGTTTTGGGATTTGAGCTAGATTTATTTGATATATTCAGGTGAAACCGAAGGGAGTAACCATGACCGCATTGTTAGCAAAAGCCGCAGCTATGGCGCTTGTGCAACATCCAGTTGTGAATGCGACCTGTAAAGACGGGAAAAGTTTTACATATAACAGCAATATAAATATAGCAGTGGCGGTGGCTATTAATGGTGGACTGATAACTCCTGTTCTTCAGGATGCAGATAAGGTCTGTGATGTTTGAGATGTGGATATATGCGTATTTTTCTTCCATTCACCAATAAAGGATTGATTGATATTGGTATTTAGTTTATTCGACTTTCGACTTTGATTCTGTTTTAATCAGAAATTTGTTATGCTTGACGCAGTTGGATCTTTATCTGCTTTCTCAAAAATGGAAAGAGCTCGTACAGAAAGCTCGAGCTAAGCAACTTCAACCCCATGAGTACAATTCAGGTTCTTATCTGTTGAATTGATTTTAGTCCTTTTTGTCTTAGTTTTTTCTTAGTCAACTCATGTCGAGGTTGAAATGAATGAGTTGCATTCACTCTACATAGGCACGTTCACTCTTTCCAATTTGGGCATGTTTGGAGTTGACAGATTTGATGCAATTCTTCCCCCAGGCCAAGTGAGTGAAGTGTCTCTTCTCTTTCTCACATCCATTGAATTACAGATTATCTCATGGTCTCTATTTCTCAACTTCTTGCTTGGAGTTTTGTGCAGGGGGCTATTATGGCGGTTGGAGCATCAAAGCCCACAGTTGTGGCAGATGCAGATAGATTCTTCAGTGTGAATAGCAAAATGCTGGTAAATATGGTTCCCTCTGTAACCTGTTATTTTTTCTTTCCTTAAATAATTGTTTCATTAAACTGAGCTTCTTTATTGGAAGCTTACACAATGACCTTAGGCTTACATATATTGCTTACTGTGATATTGAAAACAATTCATCTTACTCTTCCCCCACCCCCCTCAAAAAAAAAAAAAAAAAAAAAGAAAAAATCTTCCTTCTGAAATGTAGCTATTGTCCTCTGGTCTTTGTAAACTGCAAACTATGGTTTGATTTAAAACTAGGTGATATATGGTTTGGAAGTAACCACCTCTACCCTCTGAAGGAAAAAAAGAAGGAAATGGTTGACTTTGAAAATTGTGTATGATCAGGGTGATTAGTGTGCTTCTTTTCACAGGCTTGTGTAGTGAGGCTGATTAGTGTGCTTCTTTACTAGGCCTGGCTATGTTTCATTCATTAACATTCTGAGATCTTATGGTGGATGGGATGCAAATTTCTTTCCTGTATGTTCACTAGGTTCTGATTCCATGATCTCAAACATTTTTGGTATTAACTGTTATCATTACTACCCAACTTTTGTCCAAAAAAATTAGGGTTGGACCGGTTGGTTTCATTGATTCTATCTCATTGTTCCATTCTACTTGGGGCCATGATCTCTTAATAAATGTCTTCAAGGTCCTATTCTTGTATCCCTACCCAAGTCCTTTATGAGCTTTATCCTTTTTTTTCATTGCAATAAAAAATCTTCTTAAAAGGCAATGAAAGTTATAAAATCATTATTTTTTATGTGAGAAATAAGAATTTCAGACCCTAACATAGATTTGTTTGGGCTTGCCTCGAGGGGCGTGGTACAAAGGTGACTCATAGAATCAAGAATGCAATATGTTTTACATCACATTAGCTACTTGAAGCAATGCAATTAAGGAAAAAAGAGATTGTGGGTTTTACATGCTTGAAAATGCTTTATATGTTTGCTTTTATTTTTAAATTTTCATTTGAATATGCTTTACATGTTATTAGATAATAGGTTTTTAAAACATTTATTTTAAAATTTAAGTTTATATTTTTTATTAACATTATGTTTAATGTTTTTTGATTTTTTTTTTGCATTTTTTGAATTTGACTTTTTTTTTTAATTTTTAGCTTTTTTTTGGTGTAATTTTGCGCCTTGCTTAAAAAAGGCGCGCACCTCACCTTGCACCTTGTGCCTCAGGCACAAATTGGCCCATGCACTTTTTTTGCACCTTGCACTTTTAAAACACTGAAGTGATCACTATCACAATTTTAATTCTTCTCTATTTTATAATGTAAACTTGTGATAGGATCATAGGATAACATGGCAAAACCTAGCATGTTATTGATAAAAAAAAGGCAAAACCTAGCAATCCAAAAGAAAACAGAAAAAAAGAGCTGGTAGTCTGTTTTACATTAATAAGAATAATCTTATGCCAAACCTATAAGATAGAAAAATATCCTCTTGAAAAACTCACCACCACAATTGATACAGTATTGTAAAAGAGAATTTACAGCCTCCTTCGTCTACTGCCACCCTTTCTATGAATGCTGTTGATGGGAATTGGGATCACATCTAGGACTGTAAATGGGTATGATTCTACCTAGAGTTGACTCTTATCCTATTTATATTTGTTAATGAACATATGCACATAAAGGCTAATATTATTAGATTAGATCTTAATTGGATCAGATTGAGGTAGATCCACATAAAGGACAGCCCAGTAAATGAGGCTCCTGCCAATGAGGGGTCTGGGGAAGGATAGATGTACCTAGCCTTACCCCTGTACATACAGAGAAGCTGTTTCCAAGATTTGGACCCTGAGCACGAACCATGAAGCTTGATATTCAGAACAGTAATAACAAGCTCCTTACACTGTTTTGCAACATCTTGTCCTACAATTATGGCTGTACATGTAGAAAACTCATCCCTTCCAGCTTTGACCTTTATTCTTCCAGTAATTTAGACAATGGTTTCTCTTCCTGACAAATCAGTCACATGAATGAATGTGTCTTCACCAACCAAAGAGACCAAAAGACCCAAAAAAGGCCTGGGCCAGCAATCCACTTGCACCTGGGCCCAAGAAACAAAAAACTAGCGAGCCCAAAACAACTCAGATAAACCCTTAAGCTGAGACTTTCCTTCCCCTGCCTCTTCCACTCCTTCCTCGGGTGTAGTGGCACCTTGGCTTTGGGGTTTTACCACCACATTTCCGTAGAAATCCACCAGTTTCTTCACTTTTAGATAGCCTGGGATCAAGCTATCCAAGACACTCTGGCGCATCACCACTCATGGAATCTAGATCCACCCTCTGATCTTTTTTGGTTCTTTGAAGCTTTTGCACATTCTTCTTGGTCCAACAGCTCTCTAGACCGAAGTCACTCTCGCATACTTCCTCCACCTCTTGGGAATGATACACCCAATAACTTACCAAACCTCATTCTAAAATCCACCTGATTGCCAATGGAATCAAGGGCATTTCTACCTTCCCCAATAACTGCTTCACCTGCTCACTATTAGGGCTGGTTGCATACCGAGCCGTATAGTAGAAACATTCAGCCTCTCCAACTCTGACAATTCTGCACCTACTACCTTAGCATTGTTTACGGTGGGGCTTGCTGCACGAACCTTTTTTTATCAACTTGCTGCATGGACCTTTTTTTTTTTGATCAATAACTCAGACAAGATTTCATTAATTAGAAAACTTTAGGATACAACAAGAACCTTGAAGACAGCACCTATTTAACCAACCGCTCATCAACCTGAGAAAAACTCAAATTAAAGGGACCTGCCATCTTTTAATCTCTCCAATGTGAGCAAAAAATTCTTATGAAAAGAATGTTTGCAAGTATATTTAAAACTAACATTTTTGGCCGAGCCCTTTAAATGGAAAGATATCTTTAAATTATGAACTGCCTGCTGTTGGGCCCAGCTTTTCTTTTGGCCCAAGTCATTCTTCAGCCTCTCCCAAATGCATTTAACAAGAACAATGTGATTGATATGGGGCACAGTCTCAAGAGGTCTGCTCACTTTTGTAGACCCTCCATCCACATTCATTCTAAGACCCGAGTTTAACAAGAACAATGTGATTGATATGGGCCACAGGCTCAAGAGGTCTGCTCACTTTTGTAGACCCCCCATCCACATTCATTCTAAGACCCGGACTCGAAGTGAACCCCCCATCCACATTCAAACTAGAAAACGAGACACCTAGAGGAGCCACCACACCACCCATAGTTGTTAAGGTGCCTAGGTGATTCTAGGTGATAGTGGGGTGCCTGGCCGCCTTGGAATTTCATAAATAAAAAAGTAAGTTTTCCTTGTTCTTTAATTTTATATACAATTCAGCATGCATACTAACTATAACAACATTCTTTATTAATAGCATTAAATTTCATCTCAAAACATGACAACTTGACATGTTTACAACAATAGTATTTCAATTATATTAATTGCAGTACTTTCAAAAATGATACTAATATAATATAGAATATAGCAATTTCATATCAAGTTAGCAACTAAAGAAGGTTATACTTTTATATGGTAAAATTTAAGAATGAGAGCAAACGAGAAAAAAACAAGAGTGGATATTCTGTTGTATTTAATGTAAGGGGGAGGGATTTCTTAAAAAAATTCTGTTCTTTTTTTAGTTTCTTTCCTCAAAACCTTTGGATCTTTTAAATTAAAAGGCTAGATGGGTGTCTAGTTGCTATAAACAAGGCGTTTAGGTGAGTGCCCAGACAAGGGTACCTAGCCACCTAGTTGATGCCTTGCTAACTATGCACACCACCTGTCCTGGTTGCCAGCACTGGCACCAAAATGCACTGGTCATCTGTCCACTTCAGCAGGGACATAAGACTTGCACTTGCAACTTTGGAAGGAACTGAAACACCCCCTCTGTTATCTGTATTGGCACCCTTGGAATCTTTTGAGAAGCTCAGTTGGCGTTTACGCCGGTTCTCTTGCCTCTGTCTACCTTGGCCAATGATAGGAGATTTCTGTCTGCTTGTAGAACAAAGCCCCTCTGGGTTCTCCCTGTTCACCCTATTGCAATCTATACCTAGGGGTGTACAATTGATCGGTTTGGTTCGGTTAGAACCGAAGACCTAACTGACTATTCAGTTTGAACCTCTTTCCCAACCGGACTAGAATTTAGAACCAAAGTGATCCTAACTGAATTCAGTTTGGTTTGGTTCGGTTTTAATAATTAATGAACAATTAGTTATTAGTATTTAGTCTAGGTTTTAATGAACAATTAATACAACTACAGTCATTTAATGAACAGTTGAATGACTAATTTCTAAAGCAACTATACTCATTCTTCACAAACAATTAATGACTAATTAATAATTAGTATAGATCTTAATACTTTAGTTGCTTAGAGTCTCTAGGCTATTTAATTAACTATTATTAATTAAAAGCTGGAATAGGCCCAACCGCCCAAAGCACAATGGGGAATTGCGAATTGACCATTGGAAAAGATAATAATTATTAATTACCAAGTATAAAGTATTGAATAGAATATTATATATTTAATATACTTAATTAAATACAACCACTAGTTCGGTTCGGTTGAAAATCTCAACCAAACCAAACTGAAACCGAAAACCGATTTTTTAAAGAAACAAAAACTGAACCGACACCCGAATTAACTGAGCCAAACTAGCATATTCGGTTTGGCTCGGTTCAGTTTTTGGATTATCAACCGGATTTGAACACCCCTATCTATACCTCTGAAGAAACATCTTTTGGCCTCTCCTCAACAAGATTGACTACCCGATTAAACACCTCCTCTACTTTGGAAACACCAACATGAGGGCGATGGTGGTCGGTCAAAGAAACTGGACTCCACCACCACCCAAACAACAAGGGTTCACTGTCAACTACCATGTGCACCGTTCTGGCCACAAAATGAGGGGATTTCGCCTAGATCAGCAGCCACAAAGAATCTAAGGTCTTCCAGTCCAAATTTTCTGCTGCCACATCAACAAAACTGCCCATGTAATCACCTATCCCCTTAAACATCACCCAGCACCATGCATGCAGTGGCATACCATAGAGGTGGGCCCACCATGTGTGATATATGATATTATCTCCCTTCCTAACAGTTTCTCTGCAGAGGAATGCCATCTCTGCACTTGGAGGCAGCAACTGTTAAGGAGAGATGGGTGGGAGTTGAGAACCCTCAATGCCTCAAACAAGAATAGCAGCCTCCCACCAGCCAAAGAACTGATGACCGGCTTCTTGCTAGACTTCCAGCTTGTGACAGCCAAGTCCTCAATCTTTTGAAGCTCTACCTGATTACCATCCAACTTACCTATCAGACAATGCTGGAGGAAAGCCTCTCTTTCCTTCACTACTTGCCCATTTACCAGGACCCTAGTCTCATCACTCACCATCTTAACCTGATTACCACCAATCTCAACTTTTAGACAGTGTTGGAGGAAAGCCTCTCTTTCCTTCACTCCTTGCCCATTTACCAGGACCCTAGTCCCACCACTCACCACCTTAACCCGTGCCTCACCATCTTGAGAAACTCCCAGCTCCACTGTTCATAGAGAAACTGAGACTCTGCAATCAGCTGATAGACCTGTTCTTAGGGATGAAAAGAATTCCACCAAAAAGGTATGACAGTTAGAAGCAGAGTATGTACTAGTGCTAATTCCCAATTTGCACTCAAGTAATCTCGTAATATGCATCATGAAGCCACCCGCATATGACATACCACGAACACTGATAAAAAATGACATATCCATGAAGTCTCTGATATGAAGGATCTGTATCTCCAAATGAGCATCTAATCTAGGGATCATTGTTCAGCTCCTTCCCTTAAATCAGTTGGATTGACACCTGACTTGACTGTTTCCTCTTTGAGACGTTTATATGTTAATATATTATCCATAAATGCAACTTCAATTCACAAGATTATTACCTTTCAGCCAATTAATCTATAACCCAAAAGAACCAGTTAAGGATGAGGGTCTTTAATGATTTAACATGTGGATAGGTACAAGTACTTCTAGTCCTGAATGATATCATATATTGATAGTTCAATATCATTAACATATACTAGGAGATCCACGTCTCTCTAGAAAGAAGAAAGAAAAGGACATCAGAGTCATCTCTTGAAGATTCAATGTCATTTTTTTTTGAACGGGAAGGCAGCTTAAATTAAAATAAAAATAAAAGATAGTTATAAATGAGCATATCTTAGATGATGATGATGATAATGATAAATGAACATATCTAGACCCGCTAGCAACATTCCCAACAAATATGGCAAAGATAGGTAGGACATTCATCAAGACTCAATCTACTCTTCTACAAAATAATGCATCTTTAGATGAAAAGTCTGCAGCCTCATTGGACTCTCCGGGTATATAAACAAAAGATACCTCCTAAAAACAAGTCTTCAGATTAATCAAGTAGGGTGGGTGTAAGCTCTGAGCACCTGAATGTGATCATTCTTATCTCTTAAAATGAATCAAAACCACCCAATTGGTCTCCAAGGGACCCATCAGTATTGAGACAAATCATCCTAGGTGGGAGCGGTTTCTACATACAGAAGGATAAAGAACTCGTAGGTAATTGGGATCCTCCAACTATATAGGAATGTTATCCATGGACAGGTTTGTTTGGAAGTTGGAACAATGCCTAGTATGTTAGTAGCACAAAATACACTTTTCCTCACCCCCAAATAGAAAAAAAGAAAAAACAACATAAAACTAATGTGGCCATGATTGTGATGGTTTTAGGGATTTCCATATACTTTTCATCCCATGAAGTTCTATTGGATCCAAGTGGGATTTGCAAATTGTAAAAAAGAAGTCCATACCTGCATAATGTACCTATTTTCTTGGTAAAGATGCAGTACGATCTCAGAATAGTGAGAGGAGAAGAGGGAGAAGAGAGAAGAGAGAAGAGAGAAGAGAGAAAAGAGTCAGTTGGCGGCGCCAACCTTTTTTTAATATTTATACTAGGGCGACCATTCAAAAGATAAAATAAAGTACAATTACATATGTGCCCTTGCGGCACTAAACTGAAATAAGACTAAGTTATTCAACACTCCCCCTCAAGTTGGGACATAGATATCAATCATGCCCAACTTGTCACATAAGTCATTGTGCCGCGAGTGGTGCTAGCCTTTGTAAATATATCTGCAAGTTACTACTTAGAACTAACATATGGGGTGCACACTTCCCCACTAACAATTTTCTCTCTAATAAAGTGTTTGTCAACCTCTATATGTTTAGTTCTATCATGAAGAACTGGGTTGGCTGCAATATTGATGGCAACCTTGTTATCACAATACAAGGACATAGGGCTATCAATAGGAAAACCTAGTTCACTCAACAAATTCTTTATCCACATAGCTTCAGCCACCCCATGGGACATTGCTCTATACTCAGCTTTAGCACTAGACCTAGCCACCACACTTTTTTTCTTGCTTCTCCATGTTACTAGGTTTCCTCCCACAAAGGAACAATACCCACTAGTGGATTTTCTGTCATCAATTGATCCGGCCCAATCAACATCTGTATACATTTCAATCTTCAAATGACTATTATTTTGGAATAATAAACCAGCTCCTGGAAACTTCTTTAGATATCTGAGGATTCTCTTTACTGCCTCTAAGTGTGTGGTCTTAGGAGCATGCATGAACTGACTAAGAACACCCACTACATAAGTAATGTTTGGCCTGGTCATGGACAAATATAAGAGCCTCCCTACAAGTCTCTGGAATTGTTTTGCATTCTTAACAACTTTGCCACAACAGTCACCTAGTCTGTGATTTGGATCAATGGGAGAGTCAGTTGGCTTAACCTCTAATTTTCTTGAATCCTGTAACAAATCTATGATGTATTTCCTTTGAGAAATGAAGATCCCCTTTTGTGAGCGGGCCACTTCAATTCCAAGGAAATACCGAAGGGGACCAAGATCCTTCACTTCAAATAGAGTGGCTAAGAAATCCTTTAGCCTCTGAATTTCAACCTTCCAATCACCTGTGATCACTCTATCATCAACATACACTATCAAAGCTGCAATCATTCCTTCCCCTCTTTTCACAAATAGAGTATGGTCAGTCTGATACTGTTTGTAGCCAATCTGCTGTATAGCCAGATGAAACTTGCTTATTTTAGACCATACAAAGACTTCTTTAGCCTGCACACTTTCTGCTCTTTGCCTATGGCACAAAGCTAGGAGGTTGTATCATGTACACCTCTTCCTCAAGGTCTCCATTCAAGAAGGCGTTTTTAATGTCTAGCTGATGAAGATCCCAATCAAGATTTGCTACAAGGGAGAAAAGAACTCTAATGGAGTTCATCTTAGCTACTGGAGCAAAAGTCTCTGCATAATCTACTCCATATACCTGGGTAAATCCTTTTGCCACCAACCTAGCCTTGTACCTTTCAATTGTACCATCAACCTTGTGCTTCATTGTGAACACCCACTTGCACCCTACCAGTTCCTTACCCTCAAGAAGATCCACTAACTCCCATGTACCATTTTTATGTAGGGCATTTATCTCTTCTTTCATTGCATCTATCCATTCAGGTACTAAGAGAGCTTTTGCCACATTTATAGGGATAGGGACACAGCTAATGGAAGAAATGAAAGCACGAAAAGAGGGTGAAATGTTTTCATAGGAAACAAAATGGGAAATAGGATGCTTGGTGGTACAAGACCTAACTCCCTTCCTTTTTGCAATGGGGATGTATAGGTCATTAGCAGATGAAGTATCAATAGCAAGGGGATCAAAAACATCAATAGGAATGATAGTACCTGGTTGGAAAGGATCTGTCCCCGGTGAATCTGATGATGTTGGCGGTACAGTTTCAAGTTGCTCCATAGCTCTTGAATTTAGCTGGCCCTTGCGACGATGAAAAACACGGAATGGAGGGGGGGAGAACCTGAACTGGTTTCTCCTCCACCTTACTCTCCCCTTGAGGAGAAACTGGGAAAAAAGGGTCACTCTCAAAGAAAGACACAGTATTTTCTTGGAAACGGGGTCAAAGCACCGATAACCTTTTTGGGAAGAAGGATGACCCAAGAATACATAGGGAATGGTATGAGGATCAAGTTTACCACGAGTAGGAGATAGATCCTGAACGAAACAATGACAACCAAACACACATATAGGAATAGAGAAGAGGGGAGCCTTGGGAAATAGAAGCTGATGGGGGGCCTTGTACCCTAACAAGTGAGATGGCATACGGTTGATGAGATAGGTAGTACACAACACAACATCCAACCAAAAACGTTTAGGAACATTCATGTGTATGAGTAACCCGCGAGCAATTTCAAGGAGGTGGCGGTTTTTTCTTTTAGCAACACCATTCAGTTGGGGGGTTCTAGCACAAGAGCTGTGGTGTATGGATCCACATGAAGCAAAAAACTCCATGAGATCGCTATGAAAATATTCTTTGGCATTGTCTGATTAGAAAATTTGGATTTCCGTTTGAAACTTAGTGAATATCAAGCGTTGGAAATCTTTAATGATTTTGGGTACTTCATCTCTGGACCGCATAGGATACACCCATGTATATCAGGAGTAGTCATCAATAAGTGTAATGAAATACTTATAGCCAAACTTGGATGTTAAAGCAACAGGGCCTCAGGCATCAGAATAAACAATATAAAAAGGAGAATCATATTTATTATTTCTTGAAGTAAAATGTTTTCTACAATGTTTGTTCAACTGACAAGTTTGACATGTGAAATCCGACATTGGCAGTGATTTAAATAAATCTGATAACAAAACTTTCAATGATTCAAAAGATAAATGACCCAAACGACTGTGCCATAAATGGACTTGACTCTTACTAGACAGGCTCTTAGACTCAATAGCCGCAAAACTAGCTTTATTCTCTAGCATGTAAAGACCATCTACCATACGACCTCTACCAATCATCTTCTCCGAGGCCAAATCCTGTATCATACAAGAGGAAGGAAAAAAGGTTATTGAGCAGTTTAATGAATTTGTTATACTACTAACAGAGAACAAATTTATGGGTAGTTTCGGAACATGTTGAACATCAGAAAGGTGAGTCCAAGAGGAAGGGAGATGGTTCCTTGACCAGTTATGGTGGAGAAAGAATCATCAACAAGTCTCACCTTATCCCGACCAGATAATAGATGATAAGATTGAAAACAATTGGATTTACCCGTCATATGGTTCGAAGCTCCAGAATCTATTATCCAAGGAGAGTCTGAGGAATGAGAGGACACATGGAAAGCTGTGGAAGAATAACCGTTACTTGATGTAGATGCAAAGGAAGTCGAGGGGGAAGAAGCAGAATTCATTTGGCGGATTGCCCTCCCATACAACTCCAAATGGTCACGGAAAGAATTAATGATATCTTCCCTAGGATCAGTCACGAAAGGACTCGTAGTAGTGGTAGATGATTGAGGCTCTTGAAAGGCTAAGTTTGCTGCATTAAACTTCCTTTGACCTTGCTGTCTTGACTTCTTATTCTGGTCTGACTTTTTACTCGGCTCCTGAGCCCACTTTGGCTTCCCATGAAGCTCCCAGCATGTATCCCGAGTATGTCTAGATTTCTGGCAATGTGTGCACCATAGTTTATCCTTGTCATCAACTTTCTTCTGGAAGTCACTCTTCTTGAAGGAATTACCACCACCCGTAGCAACACTCCCTTTTGCTATTAATGTAATTTTCTCTCCCTTAGGATTATTCATCACATTCCATTTGCTCTCTTTTGACTGTACTAGAGCATATACTTCTTGCACCAATGGGAGATCTTTACTCCCAAATATCTGAACCCTTATAGATTCATATGTGGAATTCAGCCCTAAGAGGAAGGCAGACACTCGTTGTTGGGAAACCAGAGACTTATATGCTTTGACGTCTGCATCACATTTCCAATTTATATTCTGATAGTGATCTAGTTCCTTCCAAATAGAAGTCAAGTCTGAATAGTAGATGGAGAGATTCCTCTCTCCCTGCTTACAAGTTGAGGAGGCAGCCTGCAACTGATATATTTTGGCATAATGCCGTTGTTCTGAATATGTAGATTTAGCCTTTTCCCATATCTCATGAGCTGTTTTTGCCCACATGAAGGTCTTTCTCACTTGTGGCAGCATAGACAATAATAGCCGTGACATCACCATGCTGTTTTTCTAGTCCCACCTATCATGTTCCACACCTCTAGATTGGGGTTCTCTAACTCTACCATTGATATATCCCACTTTTTTCCCTTTGCAGTTATGTAGAGCTTGATTCCCCTTGACCATTCTAGGTAATTGAGGCCATCAAAGGGAATCACAGCCATGGGAAAACTCATTTCAAAACCTCCACTCATCCCACTTTGACTAGAGGTCACACCAGAAATACTAGAATCCTCAGAAGACATAGAACTTGATTTCGGTTCAGGCACAATCCAGTCGGAGAACAAGCTCTCAGTTCAGTTCAGACTCACAGTTCAGTCAAACAAGGTTAGTTCAGCCACAGTTCTGGGCACAAAAAAAACTTGTTTTCACACAGAATAATCAAAACTGATCACACACCATTACTTGTTCTCAAATTGCAACCCTACTAAACCAGGTCAGATGTGCAAAACATATCAAAAAACAGGTCTGACCAGTCCCTCCAACAATTAATAACTCATCAAATTTCCACACAACAATTTAGGTTTTAATATGAACTGAAGAATAAAAAACTGCTGTCTCAGCAGTTACAGAACTGCAGACCTGAACAGCCCACCTTTCAGGGCATAAGAAGGATCACTCGATCCACATATATTGAGAGAAAACACTCTCACACTAGCCACAGGTCATTAGACCCACATAACCCACTCACCTGGGTACAAAAAAGATCAGTTCGATCCACAAAGCTGAGGAGGAAAGAATTTGAAAAACTCTCCCAGCATTCGGCTTCCCTCCCCTTGATGATTTCTGGGCTCATGACCAAGAGAGGAGAGGAAGAAATACACAGCAAGCTCCTTCACACGTCCACCAGAAACCTCTTTCCTTTGATTCGATCACCAATAGACAAATAAGGTAGTTGGGGGAAGAAACAAACTGATCGCCCTGCTGCTAAGATTGGATCTGTTGCTCTGGTACCATGTTTTCTTGGTAAAGATGCAGTACGGTCTCAAAATAGTGAGAGGAGAAGAGGGAGAACCGGAGAAGAGAGAAAAGAAAAAAGAGACTGGAGAGAAAAGAGTCAGCTGGCGGCGCCAGCCTTTTTAATATTTATACTAGGGCAACCATTCAAAAGATAAAATAAAGTACAATTACATATGTGCCCTTGCAGCACTAAACTGAAATAAGACTAAGTTATTCGACAATACCCACATGTGAAGAATAGATGGTGATGACTTCTAACAAAAATAACACTCGAATTTCTGCTAAAAACAAAAAAGTATAATATTATTAAAATATTCTACTACTAAAGAGATAGGATGCTCAAGAGTGTTTAGTTCAATTGTTTTGTGACATAAAGGCTGTAAGAATCCTGTTAAAAACATTTGCTTTGTAACATTGCTTGGGCAAGAACAACCCATATGCAGACTTTGCACAACTGGTGAGTTGGGAGATAAGTTTGATTTGAAGAGGCTTGTCTTAAAAGTATGAGATAACACATTATAGACTAAGGAGATGCTCTAAGCACTGAGCAAGATCAGGAAGACTCAATTGCATCCATTTCTATTGCCCTAATCTGATGTTTCATAGCAGATCAGGGTTTATGGCTATAGTGTGTAGGATCCAGTGGACTTTAACTTTTACAGTTTTAGGTTGGAGAGCAATGTTCTGTTGGGCTGAAATCACGGCTTTCAACTAAGAGGTTTAGTGGCTCATTGGTTTGGTTTTCAATGTGGAATGACCCTACTGTTGAGATGAGGAGTTTAACCTTTTAAGTTTGTTGGAGTTACACCAAAGAGGAAAAGAAGAAGGTAAAAGAAATTTCTTTTCCATTCGTCACTCTAAAATAATCAGTTAAATGGTTTGTATTACAAAGGAGTACTTCCTAAAGAATATCCTTTGCAAATCTCAGTTGGTAGCCAGCTTAAGACTAAAGACTATTGCTATGATTTGTGGGTTCAAGTCTGAGGCCACTTTGTGCAAAAAAAAAAATAAAAAAGCCAAAGATTTAGGAGTGTATCCAGTCTACCCCTCCCAAGACCCCATATAACTAGATGGCCTTTCTATGATTTGTCTCCAGCTTTTGCTTTTTTTTTTTTTTATCAATAACTCATATAACTTTCATTAAGAAAATTAATTACAGAAAGAGGGAGGTAAAATCTCTTAACCCCCCATCCATAAACAAAACAGAAAAACAAAGAGAACGAGATTACAAGTGAGCCCAAAACATGGAGTCCCTAGTCACCCCTTGTTTGGCTAACCCATCAGCAAAAGAATTAACACTTATTTTTACCCAATTCAATTTCACCTTAATATTTTCCAGCTTTTGCTATTGCAAACAACTTTCTTAATTTTCATGCCATTTATATTTTCCAAGGTCAGTAACCTGTCATTGATTCTCCATGTGTACCTACTTCACTGTTAATTCGTCCAAGTGGTTTAATACCTTCCAGGTTGAATCATTATCACCTTGTTCATTTCTCATAAAATGGAAGCTTATGAAATACACCTCACTTTCTGGAGTATCATAAAGAATGTGATAAAATAATTGAAAGAGCGGTTCTAGCAGGCAAAGCTTTATTATCACTTCTATGCACTGGCCTGCAGCCATATAAAGAATGTGATGAAATAATTGAAAGAGTTCTAGCAGGCAATGCTTTATTGTCACTTCTATGCACTGCAGACATACATACATATATATAAAAAGGGCAGCCCGGTGCATGAGAATTTACCAGGTTACAGCTACAATTAGCTAGAGAATTTACCAGGAAAAGCTAGCTGGCACCTTCATGCACTGCAGATATGGTGGGTCACCACGTAAACCTTTGTCTATCTTTTAATGGGTTCTAATATGTGAAGAGCACACAAAGAGAAGTGGTGATACATAAAGCCTTGCCTGTTGGCATTATTCTAATTGTGAACCAACAGATGCATGATGGCGACCATCTGAATGCAGGATTCTAGAATTAAAAAATGGGCATAGTTCCATAACTTTGGTAACTTTCAAAGCATGTATACAATATTTAATTAACTATGCAATATCACACATGAGGGTGGGCCTTGGCACTACTCTTGGGTTGCTCTATTGTGATCTAGCTGACCAGAGTTCATATCTTCCTATCTTGGAAACAGCCTCTCTGTGAATCTGCAGGGGTAAGGCTGCACACATCTGTCCCTCCCCAGACCCACATTGGCAGGAGCCTCATGCACTGGGCTGGCTAATATCACACATGGCTCAAAAAGGAAAAGAGAAGTAACAACTGAAGGTTAATGATAAAGGGGACACTTTATATGCTTCCTTGATTGAAGTTTGAACTTGGTCAAATGACAGGACAATCTGCATTCTTGAACCAGTACAGTTGGAACTCGACTTGACTGCATCCTCCAATATATAGTTTTTTTTTTTTTTTTTTCCAAATTTAGGAAAGATGGTATTGCTTCTACCCGATATTCTAATGCATGTGTAAGTTTGCAATTTACATGTTTGTGGAACTGTTTCTGTGTAGTCTCAAATCATCATCATCCATGCCTTATACCAACTATATGAGGTCAGCTACATGAATCCTATTTTGCTAATCCGTTCTATTTAAAGCCTTATCCATTGTTAAATTATTAGTGCTTAAATCATTTCTTACTACTTCTACCATGTCCTTTTTGGTCTACCCCGAGCTCTTCTAGCAATCACTTCTATTTGGTGAAGCTGGTGGTCTTCTATGCACATATGCCCAAACCATCTTAGTCTATTCTCTCTCATTTTATCATCTATTGGAGCTACTCCTAGGTTTCCATGGATAACTTAATTCCTAATCCTATCCTTTATAGTTTTTCCACTCATCCACATTTTTGTCACTTCATTTTCTGGACATGTTTCTTGACTGCCCAACACTCTGCTCCATGCAACATAGTTAACCTTTTTTTTTGATAAATTGCAACATACATAGCTAGTGTTACAATTATTTTATAGGATGTTCCTTTTAATCTGAGTGGTATTCACCTATCACATAAAAGTCCAGGCTCTAGATGCACCCCTCCATTTTGCTCATCATGCTCTAATTCTTTGGGTAACATCCTCCTCAATATCTCCCTTGTTATGAATTATTGAACCAAGGTACTGGACTGGAAATGGTTACATTTAGTTATCTTTTGGTTTCCAATCATAAGTGCATCTTGATTTACACTCTTATTATTTACTAAACTTACATGTCATATACTTTGTTTTAGTCTTACTTATTTTAAAACCTCTTCTTTCTAAGGCATTTGTCCATAAGCTTAATTTTGCATTTACTCATTTATTAGTTTCATCAATTAAAACAATGCCATCCTTAACAACATGAATTGGAACTTCCTCTTGAATATGTATAGTCAATTCATCTATGACTGGTGCAAATAGATAATAGTTATGCGCTGAACCTTGGTGAAAACCCATAATAACTGTAAAATCTGAACTCTGAAGTCTCCCCCACTGGTGTTCTAACAATAGTTGTTGCCCCCCTCAAACATATCCTTATTTAGGTATACATACCTATTTTGAACCCCTTTCTTTTCCAAGACCCACCATATTTTCTCTCTAGGAATTCTATCATATGCCTTTTCTAAATCAATGAACACCATATGAAGGTCTGTCTTTTTCTCTCTGAACTTTTCTATCAATCGTCTTAAAAGAAATATGGCTTCCATGGCTGATCTCCCTGGTATAAAGCAAAATTAGTTGTCTAATGCATTTGTTTCAAGTCATAATCTTTGTTCAATTATTCTTTCCCAAAGTTTATAGTGTGGTTTATAAGTTTAATCCCATGATAATTATTACAACTTTGTATTATCATCTTTTTTCTTAAATATAGACATCATACTGTTGTTTCTCCAATCATCAGACATGTCTTTCATTATCTTATTAAATTTCTGTGTAGTCTCAAATAAAATATTTTATAGCATTTGCACATAAAAGGGAATTGGATTATCTCTGCGTTTCTTCTAGCTTTAGCCTATCTCAGGTCTGTGGTGCTCTGCAATTTACATTTTATTGCTAATATTGAGCTTAGAAACAAAAAAAAAAAAGCTTTGGTCAAGCATTGGAGGAGATTGACCAAAACATTGCTAGTAATTGAACACTTGAAATGTTCACCTGTTAGACCACCCTGACTCAGTTGAAATGCAATTATTTTCAGGTGAATGTTACAGCTGATCACCGAATAATCTATGGTGCTGACTTGGCAGCTTTCCTTCAGACATTTGCAAAGATTGTTGAGAATCCAGAGAGCCTAACATTGTAGACGACAATTTTGGTTTATGTTGACTAAGATGCAGTTATCTTGGACCTGCCGGTTTTGTATTGGATGAAAAGCCATGATGGAGTTCTGTGGCACACAAATGGTCCATGGCTGAGGAGTTGGTTTGTAGCTGTCATGGTAGAAGTCTTGCAGATGTTTGATGTTTTATTGTATGTTATACTTGTTCAGAGTTTCAGACTTGTTAAGAAAAGTTGCTAGTACGCTATCCATGAAAAAAAGTTGCTAGTACGCTGTATTCTTCTCACATGTCGATCATGCTTTCAATAAGGGTTGGGATAACAACTTGAAAATCCTCCCATGAAAATCCGTTCTAGTTTTTTTTTTTTTGATGAATAAACAATCCATTCTAGTTTTCATGACAATATTCTTTTTCCCACAGCTGCAGATTGATTAGTTTGGAAGTCCGTGTGGTTTCAGCCACTTATTCTTCAAGATTTGAATGTTGTTTAAGCTAATCTGATATCTCTCTCTCTCTCCATCAAGAGAATTGTGAGGATTTGTGTTATTCGGGGAACTGCAGAACTGCCATCAGTACCAGTCTATCCTCAATCCTCATGGAGAACACATTGGCGCCCCACAGAGCGCCAGGTGAAGCGTGCAGTGCATTCGATGGGCCTGTGTTAAATTTTCTAACCCAGAAATATCAGAAACCATATAGGCATATAGACCAGAGATGTTAGTGAACAAGTGAACTGTTGGCATTTTTTATTCTTCCTATAAACATTTACTTTTTGCTGGGTCCCTTGGTTCTCTGTTCTTTGCATGCATACGTGCTTTCACATGAACAACAACAGGGCGTTTTCGGGTTGAATTTCCAGTTAAATGCATGGGCGTGCAAATCAGAAGAATGCAAAATCTGGTTCACTTAACTTCAGATTTAATTTTTACTTTGCTTCAGTTTCACTTTATATGCACTGCAAACAAACAAGACAAAGTAAAGCTTAAAATAAAAGCAAACCAAAATTTGTGTTCCCGTGTTTTTTTCACCTTTCAAAGAAAATTTCACTCCAAATAACTGAACCTTTGTGGATTCAATCATGTCCTGGAAACGACCCACCAGCCACCATCTCACAAGTGAAGAATTCAGATCCATGGTAGTTGGTCAAAGATGGAATCATGGAAAGAAGAGCAAAAGATAGAATTCTTTGACAGGAAGCTTAATCCTTCCAAGAGGTCACCCAACATGACCTATCTGTCTGTGGCGAACACAAACGGCAGCACGAGGCTCCTACCAAAGCGGCATCTGGGGAGGAACCCAGATTTCCTACTCACTTTTCCTATCCACTCTCTACTTACCGTGAATTGAAAGATGTGTGGCTGCCATTCACGGTGGATAGAGAATGGGTAGGAAATCCCATTTGTCTGGGGAGGGGCAGATGAACACAGCCTTACCCCTGCACAATGTAGTTTGTCTATCACACATATTTGTCAGAAAAACAAGCCTGCATATGATCATTCTTTTATTTTCATCTAGTTAGATAGAAGCAAGACCAGGCTGGCGCGATTCCACGCGTCCTAGAAGTTTGAACCTTTTTTCCCCTATTGCATCTTGATTAGACAGGTCTTCTTCCTTTTTTTACACGTTACATACGTCTGACCAGAAAATAAGACATTACAGTACTCCAAAGCAAGTTTTTTTTTTTTTTTTAAACTAAATTGAACAACGAATCGGTCAGGGCTCGGTTTCCGGGTCAAATGGTCCGACTGTTCCAATCAAATGGATGGTTCATTTTGATAAAAAATAAAAATTACAAAATTAAAAAAATTAAAAAAAAAGTCAAAACCATTGGATGGTTCAAACAGTTTGACCGCCTAGGTCAGCGGTTTGCTGACCAAATCAATGGTTTTTGGCGAAATAATGGTTATGGGTAAAACGGAACCGATCACCTGACCAGTTTCCAGTTTTTCCAGTCCAACCGTCCATTCCGATCCGGTTTTGAAAATCATGCTTCAAAGACATAAAAAGTCGTCTTCTCAAGGAAAATACTAATTCTTGAAGCCACCCAAATCAGAGCACAATTGTGCACCAGTGGAATAGGCCAGAAACAGAGCATAGTGAACAACAACAATTCAAAATCAGAAGTTTGGAGTTTTAGATGGTTGAACATGAAAAGCTCTGCTAACCACATTCTTTTACTTATTTATTTATTTATTTTTTTGAGAAAACAAGCCCGAAGGCAAGCTTTTTGTTCAACTACTCGGTTCAAAATTACAAAGACTGTTGCAAGAAAGAGGGAGGCTTAAAAGTTAAGTGTACAACCGGTATTATTCCTATAATTATAATGGATAATGATATTGGGCTTGAGCATGTAGCTTAAATGTTACAATATGTTTCTGAATAATGAAACATATGTTCAAGTCCAGCTTACCTCCCCACGGAAAAAAAAAAGGACAGAAGACAAAAATATATCTCAGCAGAATGCTTTGTATCAGCTGGACTTGAACGTACTAATTTCATTAAATTCTACAAAAGGAAGATCAAAGCAAGATAACTGTTACAATGACTTGCTAAAATTGGTTCACGCCAGATATACAATACTTGCGTTCTACAGAAAGGCATAATGCTGCTTGCTGCAGCTGGTGTTAACATGCCTTTGGATGAAAACTGACATCCTCGTTTGTCAACAAACTACACTAATTTTCTTTTGAAATGGTTCAAACAAACTATACCAATGAAAGGGAAGAATTCCAACAATTTAATGCCCAAACACCTTGTACTTTTAGTCTTGGACAATGAAGATTAGTATCATCTGCTGTCTAACTTGAGGATGTTTGTTATCAACTGGAACAATGCCCGAAGATCACTTCAACCAGGATTTGACGCAACAAGAATGGCGCTCGCAAAAAGATTGAACAATATGTAGGCCGTTTGTAGACTTGAATGTCACTCATACAACTTGTAGATTCTTTCTCATGTTAACTGCTGGCCAGACAAATTGCAAGTATGGTGCTAGCGCCAAGCTGATTGCCTACAGATTATGTCACCAATCCAAGGTGATATTCCTAGAGATGTACAGGTCATCAATGTATTCTATAACCGGAAGTGAGTGAGGCATTGATGTACCTTTTCATTTCCTTCCTTGCTGAGTGGTCTGCAACAATAATGAAGTATTGAGGGTCTCCCGTCTCCAATAGACAAGAAAGAAACGTAGATTCAGAACAAAAGCAATGCTAGCATCATAGATTTCAGTGTAAATAGCCAACTACTCAAGGTTAGATTTCATGAATCCTGTGTGTGGCAGTGCCTGTGGTGATGCTAGCATTGGTTTTCCTACAAAAGTAAACGTGCTAAGATGAGAATACATTATGGTACAAAGAAATTGATGGAAGAACTAACAATTACCAAGGTAATTTATCCATTAAATCCAATCAAAAGTGAGCCAAAGAAGAAAGAAACAGTTCTGACTGGGCCAATGCCAACTGAGCTGAGTGTCAACTGAACCCACTATAGCTCTCATACAAGGATAATTTTCAAAACAGAGAATGCCATTTATCTTCTGATTTTTGAATTATTATGAAGAGGTTTGTTTTCCTTCCATCTCGTTAGCTCAAGAGCTTGTATTCTGGTTACTGGCATTGGACAGGTTGATCCCGTTTCCTTTTTTTCCTGGTTCTGCTTTTCAGTACTAGTTCTAAGGTGTTGATCATACAACTTGGCTTGTATTTTCTCTTTCTACGTTTCTTCTATCAAATATAGGAATAAGAACTCTAGTGGCATGTGTCAATAGAGGTAGTGGTACTACATAAATAAAAAAAATATAACACCTGAAAACAGATCTGTCTGACATTTTGCCTTTAAAATGATATTAAAGAATTACTAGCTCATCACTCACTTCTAACATGGTTTGATCCAAACAAAATGTTTTATATGCTTCAGTGAGAAAATGTTATAAGTTCTAATCTTCTGTTTTACATTCATTTCTTATTAGATGTTGCTGATCCAATAATAACATTGTATTCACAACCTAAGCTAGGTAAAGGGATAAAACAAGAAAATGGTAAAACAATTGAACACTAACAGAGCACAGCCTACTTATTATAACAAATATATTGAATATGCTAAAAAAGCTTTCATTTTATAACAAATAGAATGCGATTTTTTTCTATTCTTTTTTTCCCTTTCAATGATTTCCAAATGAGATACTTGTTGGCGATTGATTATCATGACAGGCAGTCAGTGGAACTCAGAGGCACAATACTTCTATATGTTGAATATATCAACATATTCCTGTATATCCAAAAATGTTCTCATTTTCTAATGATCTTAGAAAGAATAGTAATTGGCTTAAAACAAGAGAAGAATTAGACATTTCAGCTCCATATCAGGATCTTCTATCAAGATCAGCTTTGATTTGTGAAGCATTGAAAACCCCAGAAATTCAGGAATTAGGACTTTCAGAAACAATGCAAGTGAGATGTGGACAATTTATACTAGTCCAATTGGAAATGGTAACTCAATTTGTGCTGTGCTGCTCTCTAGTCTCTATCTTACAAGGGTTAAAATTGGCAGTGGCTATGGGGTACTTAGAACTTGAAATGGAAAGGGATTCCAGAGTTGTAATAGGCTGGTGCATGGGTGACAGATTAATCCCTTGGCTTTATGACCATGTATGAGGGAACCTGGGTCATCTGCGTCCTGATTGAACATCTGGTTTGAATGGATCCCTAGGAGCATGGCTGATTCTCTTGGGACTGTTTGTATTGGGGTCCTGTCTTGGAGGACAGGCAGTTTTAAAAATGAGGCTGATTTTTGAATTCTCATGACTGTACTTGGACTTGCTAGCTGACCCAGGCTAAGTAAGTCTACTTATTTTCTTCAAATACAAATAAAATCTTGGCTGATCTGTTATTGATAAAAAACTCATTACATGGTTAACACCCAAGTGCTCACCAAAATGAATTACTTTTAAATTTCTTTTGAGAAGTAATCCACATAAGCTATAAGTTACTTTACTGAAAAGTGTTCACAAACTCACTGGTTTCATTTAACTTCACTACAAGTTGTTCCCTTGTTGGGAGTGTATACAGTCCAGCACCAACTGCAGTCCTGATAGCCCATGTATGGTATTGTGCAAACACTTGTGGATAAGCTGTTGAAGCTGCTTCCCTTAAAGAGCATTCACTGAAAAGTGGATACATGACTCATCATCATTGATAAACAATGACAACAATGGTATTATTAGTTAAATAGATGATGACTTTGCAAGGGCCTATATGAACATTGCTAAAGCAACTTCTCATTGATATGACATACTAATGAAGTGACATATGTAGAATCATGAAAAGACTGCAGTTAGCTTCCCATGTATAAGTGAATGACACCTTTTATTCTGCTTTAATATTTTCTCTTTTATATATTTTAAGAGAAAGATCAACAGATTTAACACCCTTTTGACTGTAATATAGTAGCTCGATCATCCAAAGATATTGTTTTGAGCCCACAAATTAGCATAAAATAAAAAATATGACCCTAGTCTGTTCCCTCAGCATTGCATTTATATTGTGGACTGTGTCACCGAATCTTCTGTTTTCTGTTATATATGCGGTGCATTTTAGGGTTTGACACTGGCAAGCTGGTGGCCATTTTCTCTAAACCTCGTAAGGGTGGCATCAAATAAGTCCCTCCATGAGAACTTCCAAATTTCCAAGTCTGGTACACTTCCATTTGTTGTGGCCAATCAACAAGGTCACTCCACATGATGGTCTATCCTGAAGATAAATCAGTTCCTTGATTTAGTATTTAAGCCCACATTGATAGGTTACCTAATATGATGAATCCGCGGTTACAATATTAAGGTTGTTAGCTACATCTTGTTAAAGAATGCATGTTAGGTTTCATCATTGCTAAAGATACTAGGAGTTGATCTGCACTGAAACATACTTTACGTAGAATGTTGGTGTACTTTTATACTTTCAATCTATTATGTATAATAGTTGTATCTCTTTATCAATAATGGAAAAGACCAAGAGCATTCAAAAAGCATACCATGGAATGAAAAAAAAGAAAAAGAGAGAATATGGAAAAAACGGGAGAACAAGCCTAGCATCCCCCTAAAACAAAAGCTAACTGCAGAACCCCATAATCCACCTATTCAGATGTACTATCATCTGTGATAGTCCTGACTCTGCTTGATTTTATGACTCTTAAACATGTTGTTTTCTTAGAGCTGATAAAAACATGTTTTTTAGCGATATTATGATTCACATGTATAGCTTCACTTGGTAATATGGAGGCAATAATTGTCTGATGGATAGCTGGAACCAAATAATAAATAGATTCTAATAAGTAATTCTTTGGGATGAACATGCTTTTCATATTCTTCTAAACTGGAAAAAATCATCAATGAGTTTCCATTTTACCATTCTAATGATTTCTTTTAACATTCATCCCCAAGCCTTAGAATACCTTGCAAATGTACTTGGTATTGGAAAAGTTGTGCTAATGTGCTTGTTTTTATATAATATTTTGAGATAGAACAAGTTAAACCTAAAGGTCCTCTCTTCAATAATATGTTAATAAGATTTTCTTTTATATAATATTTTGAGTCTTCTAGTCGTTATATCTAGAAACGATTTGCATAACTGAAATTACAAAGAAGGATACTACTGAATTAACTGAAATTGTCCAGTTCCTCTGTCCAATCTAGACAGGGCATTCAAGAATCTTTATTCTTTTACAAGAGAAGTTGAGAAAAATATAAGAAAAATAGCATAATGAGGAAGGTCTGTAAGGTGCCTATTATTGGAAACTTCGAAGCTGATTTCAGAGAAGATGAAAACTCTCAGATTTTATATATTTTTTTTCAGAAGCCTCTAATATTTTCTAGGAATGATTTCCAAACCAGCTGTCAAGATCTGTGGAAAATATTATAACTTACAAGGTGCTAGCATTAACAGATTTAACCTTTTATTGGATTATGTGTACCAAGCACACAGAATTCATCTTCAGTCCTTTCAAGTGAAAGAACAATGCCCAAAGATGCAAGTGAAGAATGGGTCATTGATCACAGAAGCCCGGTGAAGGACTCACTTTGTATAAAAAATCAATAAAGCTGAAAGGGATATATTAAGACACAGTAATGCATAATTTCAAATACGTCTCTTTGTTCTTTGTTACCAATAGAGGAAATGGAAGAAACTAGAATAATTGGAATTACTTCCTCAACATTTTACTTCATAATCAAACAATGTTTTCCAAACATATAAATCATTTAGCCACAGTTATCAGCAAAGAAAATGTACACTCTAAAGAATCTAGAATCAGTAGCTTGCCCGAATTTCAGTCATACCAGTCATGATGGAAGGTTGACAACTATGTTCAAATTATAAGATGTGAAAGAAAAAAAAATGCTCTCGATAAAGGAGTAAAACATACTTAGTTGCCAGGAATTGTCCAAATAATTCTCTGATGAGGTCGAGGCCCTGTCTGACTCTGCGTAAATTACGTGAAAGGCTCCCTGGCTTTCTCACTGTGTCATTTTTAACATCATGGTCAAGTATGTTATGTTAAGTAGCATAAGTCTTTGATGCTTCTACCAGATTACGTACCTGAATGTATCAATGAATGCATTACATCCATGTTGAGTATTTAACTTTACAACAAAAAGAGAAGTTACAAGAACAGTGATTGAAATCATGAAAATAACCAATTCTGAATTCTCACATTGTGAATGGAACTATATAGATGGAAGTTTAGCTCCTTTGGAAGGAGTACAAATACAAATATGTAGAGTGCAAAATCTTGTATTTTGTATGTATTTGCAGTGCACATATTTGTATTTGTACTCCTTCTAAACTGAGCCTTTAGAAAAAAACCATCAATAAAAAATTCAATCAGCAAACTTAAATCGCATTCTTTATGCAAAATATATAAAAATATCTGAGACTTCACATCTACATACATGTCTCAGTAATCAACCCTGAAATCAAGTAATGCATTTAAAACTTATGTTGCTTTATGAGCATAAGTAATCAACTACCTTACAACCTTTCTTTATCAGCTTCTTTAACATTTTCAGGCGCTGTAGTGCCATATATAAGATAAATTGATACTCTTTGGTCATCTCTGAAAGGTAGATGAGGAGCTTGGTAGGGACGATTAAAAATCCTGTTAAAATGAAGGGTCAAATATGTCTTTTCCAAGTGCATATATGTACCACCTGGTTCACATCTGCCTCTGACATGCTGTGGCCTCAATAAGGCTGGCAGAGGGGGACCAGGTGTACCCCAGATTTTTTAAGTGGGTGCTTGACCTGCACATAAAGGAATATCACTGTTGTTTGGTTAAAGGATTGATTTTCACTTTGAGATTGCACCTAGAATGTTTTGAGATAATCAAGGAAGGTAGCTCCACAAGGACCATTACTTGGTGTAATGGTAAAACCTTAGGCTGTCAAACATGAGATTGCGGATTTGAGTCTAAGAGCGGCCATTTGTGCAAAAATGCCAAAGATTAGGACCATATCTATTTCGGAATTTTTTTTTTCACTGTGGATAACTCAGTGATGCCTCCTTTTGTTGAAAATTTTTGAATATTAAGTGAGGTGACTTGAACAGTCACCATGAAAAATTGGAAGTATGTACTTTCAGGATGGAGCGAAACGAAACTCATTTATTTCACCCTTTTCAGGCCTCGGATAGCTGTGACCAACATTGAGTAATGGCCTTTTTTTTAAGGTAGCTCTGGATATGAATTAAATGCAAAGAAATTTGAAACAACTATTTTTTTTTTTTTTATTGTTAACTGTTAGGCTTTACTAAATCATGAAAAGAATGACTTGTGTATGATATGCCAAACATCCCTAGGCATAGGCTGGTGAACGGCCACCTAACCCAAATGCATCAGCCAAAGTATTTGTACTCTCTCTCTCTCTTCACAGTTCTTAACCCAATAAAAGCGGAATTCAATTCCTGTGCCAACAATTTTGTCTTCCCCAACATGTATTGGTATTACATGGACCTAGACTTCTGTTTTCCATCCACTTTGTCACTGAAAATCTTAGATTCTCAATGCTATAGAGTATAGACATCAACGATTGCTTCTTTGCTACGTACGTGCATTCCCATAAAGTTTCATAAAGTTTCTTGCATTTCTTTCCCGTTGAAGTCCTATAAGGCTTGAATTTGTGCTTGGCAAGGTAGTGTAAGCGTGATTTTTTTCCCTTTAATTCTGAAGTATTTTTTGATTTGGGATGATTTCTTATTACTTTTTCATTGTTCTACCTTCCCTTTCTCCTTTAATGAAAATTAATTTACTATAAAAAATTTCAAACAACTTATTCCCTTGTACAACGCCACAAGATCTTCCATCTTCTTCTTAGCATGGTAAAGAAGGCCAATTGGAACAAGCTTCCCACCTGTGCTGAAAAATAGAGAAAAACCATTTCCAAAAACTAGAAACAAATGAGTAGGAGAATTGAACCTTCCTCTACTAATGCTCCTCGTGTATGTAAATAGAATATAATTGACACCAAAAGTAGACCTAGAAGAAAATTTTGCTTGGATTCTAAGAGATCACTTTCAAGATTTTTGAATGATAATGGGAAGTATAAAATACCTTGCTTTTTTATATGGGGGTCAGTTTTACATAAGCACGACCTATTTTGATTTTTTCCTTACTCTGTGAAGTGTGAAACCTTTATCAATTTATCAATGTAGATTGAACTCTAAATTCTAAATTACAATCAGAGCCTGTTCGTTTGCTCTGATGTCTGACATCTGAAAGTGCAAGAATTACATTAAGAGGTATCAGTATAGGCCAGTTTCAGATGCATGCCGCTTCCTTCCTGGTTCGCTTATTGTTGATGATAGCATTTGATTCATGTGGATTCTCAGAAGAAATGTCTTTGACATTGTGCATTTGTACAAGGGAAAATTATAATTTGAACCAACTCAACATTTAAAATGATATGGTTCATAAACCAACAAAAATCTAATAATCGACTGTACATTTTAAATTATAAAAATCCCCGTCATGTCATCAGAGGCCTATGTGGCTGTTGCCAACATGGGACTCTTAATCCATGTTGGACACTTTAAAAAAGCTTATACTGACATTGCCTTTAATGCTAGGTTATTTGAAAATAAAAAAAAAAGAGTTTTTAGTTTCCCTCCCACTCCCTTGTCTTTCGATCTCCTTCCCACTCTCTTGCTCTCATAGTTGTCTCTCTACTCAACAACTGTCATTTGAAAAAGGGCTTTACATTCTCTCTGCCAATCCCTCTCGTTCTCCCTCAATCTCTCTTATTTGTTTCTCGGTTAATCTCTCATTTTCCCTCATTCTCTCTCTTAGTCGATCTCTCCTTCTCCCTCATTCTCTCAGCTTCCCTCTCACTCCCTTTCTTGTTTTTTTTTTTTTTCTTACACACTTTCAGACCGTATTAAAGAATAAAAGACCAACTTGGTATGGTTCTAACTTCCTCAACCCAATTTTATAAAAATTAATAAGAAACTTTTGACTATAAAATTTACACTAACTTGATAGAAGTTTATAACTTGTTTGTACAAATGATTGGTCTTATTTGTTATAATGTCCAATTAATGCCATATAAGTGTTAAGAAAAATAAAAAGGAACGAGAGAGGGAGCAAGAGAGATATCGAGAGAGAACAATAGAGATTAATGGAGAAGGAGAGATTAACTGAGAAAGAGAATGAGAGAGAAGGAAGGACTGGCTGATAAAGAGAATGAGGGAGAACAATTGCAGAGAAAAAAAAATTAAGTATAAATTTTTTGTTGTGTCTAACATAAGTTAAAAAGGATTAGCAGAGATTTTTATAATTTTAAATGTAGAGCTGGCTGTCAGTTTTATTGATTTTTGAATTAACTTGCAGCCTAATAGCAGGTGCATGCTATAATTTTTCCCTTTTTACAAACACGAATGCCGAGACCCAAACAGACCAACTGTGAGCTATTGCATACAAAATTAACAAAATTTCCGGCGTAACTACTGTAACTTTTATTTAGAACAAAAGGAAAGAAAAACAGTAGACTTCTTATTTATTCTTTTTAGGCAAGCAAGATAAACAACAAGAAGCGGGTTAAAGGAACGTAAGGAGGGGCGAGAGAACCTTGGAGACATACTCCAATTCAGCGAATTTGAAGGCGACACCAAGGCAGCTAAAGAGAACGGGGACGAGGGAGCAGGCGTCGCAGAAGGGTGCCAACCGAAGGTCATCGGAGCTGGTGGTGACGGACTTAGCGAGCTCTGAACGCCGTTGCTATCTCCGATAGGGGCGTTCCAGCGGCATCATCTAACGACTCGTCTTCGTCTTCACCCATCATGTTGATGTCCTTGCTTTCCCATAACTTCACCTATCATAAACAGGGAAAAACTAGAAAGAACGAGAGAGAGATGAAGTAGTACAGAGAAATCGAGTAAAGATAGGTGCAGAAGGGGGCGTAGAAACGAACGAATGATGACCCTCTTCATTCTTTTGTTTCCTTTTTTTCTCTCCTCGAAGCCGAAGCTGAAGAAGAGAGGGCGAAATGGAAGACCACGGATCGCTGGCTTCGTTACAGTTGCGGTCTGCCACACTGCTCATGCAAACGACGATCGCCAGGGGGAAGAACGGTGTATTAATATTTCTATATATAAGTTCAAAAGATTTAACCAATGGGTCCATATCTCAGTGGTAGAGCATTTGACTGCAGATCAAGAGGTCACCGGTTCGAACCCGGTTGGGCCCTTTTCTTCACGTTCTTTTTCTTTCGTTTTTGTTTTCCAATTTTTTTTATAAAAAAAGCGCCAGATTAACCAACGGGTCCATATCTCAGTGGTAGAGCATTTGACTGCAGATCAAGAGGTCACCGGTTCGAACCCGGTTGGGCCCT
>NW_010729075.1:12160589-12172452 GCF_000365185.1 Nelumbo nucifera
CCCTTCTGGTTGATCTCCTCTTCGGTGGCTATGAACTTATCCGCAAGCTTCAGAAACTCGGTTATGGTCGCGGGTTGGTTGACGACCATGTGCCACTTGAACTCTTTGTGCGTCACGCCCTTCTTGGCTGCTGCAAGGTGTACGGCGGGGTCCAGGCGTGGTATCTGCATACGAGCGTCGTTGAACCGCTTGATATAGCTCCGGATGGACTCTCCCTCTCTTTGTGCTATGTTGAGGAGGCTTTTCTTCAGTTCGCGGGCACCGTTTGCTAGTGACGAAGTGGGACGTGAAGGCTTGTGCGAACTGCACCCAACTTCTTATCGACCCGGGTGCCAAGTTCCGGTACCACGTGCGGGCTTCTCCCCTAAAAGTGGTGGAGAAGGCCACGCACATGCACGACTCACTGGCTCGCACCAGGTGCATCTGTGACTGAAAGACATCTACATGATCATTCGGGTCGAACGACATGTCATACTTGTCGAGAGGGGGGAGCTTGAAGTCCTTGGGCATTGGGACTGTTAGGAGTTCGGAGGATAGGGGGGACGGAACCGAGAGGAGGGGAGCTTTGGCTTCGACCGAGCTTTCCTCTTCTTTGCCAATGAGCTTGGGCAAATCGTGGGTGACAGTTCGGGGAGCTCAGCGGTGGCGCCTCTGCTTCTTGGTGGGCTCGGCATTCGTGATGCTCACCTCTGCGCTATCCGGAATGGTTTGCGCAGGGAGTTACCCGATCTGCTGGTGATGGCTGTGGACAGAGGGGTCCTGCTTGGAGTCTGTGGCCTGGATCTCGAACCGGTTTTCAAGGATCGGGGTTATATTCTTATTATCAAATATTATTAAATCCATTACATTTATTTTTGTGTTTTTGATAAATTTTTTAGGGAAAAGTACAGAAACACGCGATGAAGAATTCTGAATTCCAGCCCCCCACTACAACTAGCCCTCTCCCCCCCTATAAACCACATCCTGCCCGTGAATTTGGCATCAATTCACGGTTAGGATGCATTCTCCCTATACTTTGGGCCTAGTAAATTCTGATCTAGGTTGATTGGTACTTCTCCCAATTTTTTAAGGTTATTACAGAATTTCTTTATTTAATCTATTTTATTTGTTTTTAAATAATATTTATAATATGATTTATTTATTAATATTTTATATCTAAAATATTTAAAATTAGTTTTTTACAATATTATGAAATCTATTTAAATAATATCCCTATTTAGTTATTTCAATATTACTTATTTATTGAATTTCATAATCCACAAAATTATAAGTTATACTATTATTACAGAATTTTGTTATTAATTTTTGTAAAATATAAAATTATTATTAATTCAAATATTATGAAATCTATTATAACAATTTTCTACTTTTAATATTTTTTTTAATTTTATTACATAATTTCATTATTTTAACTATTTAAAATTTGGTTATTTAGTTATTTTAACTATTTCAAATTTATTACATAATTTTGTTTTTTAAAAATTTTCATTATTTAAAATTTATTTATTTTAAAGTTATTACATAATATTAAATCATTTTATATATAATATTTTTAACATTTGTTATTTATAATATTTAGTTATTGAAATTTTTAAATAATATTTTTTAAATTTAAATTTTTATTATTTGAATAATATTTAAATTGAATAATTTATATTGTTAGTACACAATTTCGTTATGGATTTTATAAAAGTATAAAATTATTAATAATATGAATATTATTAAATCCATGATATTTTGTGTTTTGAATAAATATTTTAAAGTTGTTATATAATTTTATTATAATATTTAAATAATTCTTAAATTTTTAATTCGAACTTTTTTTAATAGATATAGATGAAAAGTGGGGGAGAATTATATTAGATTTTGGTATAGAGAGATTTTAAGAATAGTTTTAGGGAGGAATATAAGGGATTAACATTGAGGAAAGAGGGGTGAATCACGCATGATGAGGTATAATTATGAGAGGGGGAGAAGGGAATAAGGGGGTGGCTTCACGAGGAAGTAAGGAAGGCTAAAATGTGAGAGGGGCTCAGGCCATGATGTGACATTATTCTACTTTATTATATAATTAATTAATTAATTTTAACTTTAATAACCGGTGCGAGTATCTAAATTAATTTTAAGTTACCGATTTAATTAACGTGCATCTCACTTTTTTAATTGAAATTTATGTTTTGATTTTTCAAGGCAAAATCATGGAAGTTCTTTCCAACAGTTTCCCATTTGAAAGCCAATGTTATTATTTTCTTTTTTATTTTATTCAAGGAAAATGGTTATACTTCAGTCTCTTTTATAGAAGATTCTCATAAGATTTTCCTGGGTACATAATTTGCGTCTCATCTTTCAGGTTATTATCACGGGAATCTTTTTCTGTGATGTCATGATGACGTTTTTGAATATGAATGGGCATGTTCATGGGCAGGGTAGCGTGGCCCGGCCCGTTTTAGGTCCATAGACTCAGGATTGGGCTTTAAGTGTTAGGGCCGATTATTTTTGTGGGCCAGGTTTGGATCTTTTAACTTTTAAATAAGCCTGGCTCAAACCCGAAAGTATTATAAAATATAAATAATAAAAAACATATTAAAAATAGGAATCAGGTAATAAAAAATATATACTAATTATACATAACAAAAATATATAATTTTGAAGGTTACTTACTCTTCTAATTCCATATTTGATGTGCAAAATGTATAATTGAGTAGAAGGTTTTTAAAATTGGACCGGACAGGGAACCATTTTGGGTCTGGTTCTTGGGTCAAATAGTCCAAATGGATGGCCCACTCTTACAAAAAAATAAAAATTAAAAAAATTTCCACAAACCTTTCCTAGGTCGAACGGTTCGATAATTCGATCACTTGGGTCAATGGTTTACTGACCAAATCAACGATTTTTTGCCAAGTAGCGGTTTTGGGGTAAAACAGAACCGATCAGGTGAATGGTTCTTGGTTTTTCCAATCTGACCGTTTGGTTCAGTCTCATTTTGAAAACATTGGTTGAATAAGAACATATTAAAAACTATAGAATTAGAAGATAGAATTAAGATATTGCATAAGGGGATTGGTCTCGACCCTATACATTTTCTATTAATGAGCGGTAAAATCCAAGGTTTTTAAAACCAGATTGGACAGGGAACCATTCTGGGCACGGTTTTTCAATTGCCATTGACTCGAACGGTTGGACTATTCAGTTCGAGAACCATCTAGGTAACTAGTTCCGTTTTACCTCAAACCCGGTTCTTGGCCAAAAACCGTTGAATCAATCAACAATCCGTTGACCCGGGCGATTGAACCATTGACCCGTCGACCCGTTCAACGATTTTTGCCTTTTTTAAATTTTAATTATTTTTTTGTCAAAACGGGCTATTTGTTCGAATTGGACAATTGAACCGTCAACCCAGAAACTAGTGGCTAGAACGATTCCATTTCGGGGTCGTTTTTAAAACCATGGTTTTGGGTCAGGTTCTCGGGTCGAATGGTCCGATCGTCTAGTCCGAACAAACGGCCCACTCTAATAAAAAAAAATTAAAAACCCAAAAAACTGCTAAAAACCATTCCCAGGTCGAACAATTCGACGGTTTGACCACTTGGATTAGCAATTCACTGACCAAATCAACGACTTTGTGATCAAATAGTGTTTTTGGGGTAAAACGGAACCGGTTAAGTGATCGATTCCCAATTTTTCCGGTCCGTTCCGATTTTGAAAACATTGATAAAACCCGACTTGTGGACAGGCCTAATGATCAACATATTTATATTCACTTATTCATTATCCCATCAAAATTATGATTAAGATAAGAGGGTAAGATATGCAAGTGTCAAGGTTAAAAGAAACTTCATGAGTTTTTAGGGCTTCTAACAATATCATAGGCACGTGACAAAGTGAATGGGAGGGTGAACACGTGGCAAAGTTTTCCTCGGTTTGATATCCATGGCCTACATCAGCCACATTATAATAGTTGTAGTATCATTCAAGACTCGACTAAGGAGATCCCAAGCTAGAATCCAGGTTCCAAGCACCAAACCAAGCCAATTATAATTAATGGATGTGATGTGAGGCCTTCGCCAATTATATTCCTTTTAGTCTCTATCAATCTATTAGCATTTTGTTTCAGAGAATGATCTATATACTGACATTGTACAGTTCTTGGCTTCTTGCCTTATCAATTCCCTGTCTCAAAAAAAAAAACCCAGAAATCTCGCTATTTTTGTTTTCACTCGTTAGATGGTCAACACACGCCATGAACGATGAACCCCATAACAATTACTCTTATCGGGTTGCAGGCTTTACGGAGCAAAAGTTTATGACTTTTGGCATCATCTATACAAATGGGCACAAACAAACAGACGTCCATCTGTGTTATCTAGAAGATGACACCAGATCAGGATTCAGGGTGGAAGTGGAAACCCTAGCTAACAACACATCGCACGGAAATTCTTTCTTTTTGTTTATCAATCTAATGGCCAATTGATGCAAATTCGCAAAGCGAGGTGTTAAACAACCATCGGCAACTGTAAGGACCTCACCCAGATGGATTGGAGTTGAGGGCGGGTTAGTTTCAGAATCGCCAGCTTCATTATTAATTGCATGGAAACATTAATTCCATAGATAGATAGATAGATAGGTTTGTGGCCGGCAGTTAAAAGGAGAAAGGCTGTAATGACAATGATCACAAACTGATCGATCATCGAGTCCAACGTCCACGGATGTCTCCTCAGTTCTCACTTGAATTGTGGTCGTGGATGGGATCTCTCTCTCTCTCTCTTAAATTCTCTGCATGCTTGGAAGGATAAAAGTAGAAAGCTACATTTGACACTAAATATCATTTTTATTAGGAGCACTATTAAAATTCAATCCGAAAATCGTCCAGCCATAACCTGCCACGTCTCTTGAAAGAGATTTTTCCTCCAAGAAGATACAAATAAAATTTTAAATACAGAAATATGGAATAATCTCGGACCTTCCTGTCAGCGACTCACACACTAATCTTTCATTACACTCAGGACTCAGCTCAGTGGTTGCCAAAGAGATTGCTCCTTCCTTCTTATTGTCTTATTTCGGCCTCTAGATATAAGTGAGCATCACATAATCTAATTTAACTTTTATCGCCTGGCAAGATGATTCTAGTGGTTGATTTTTGTTTATCAATTAAGTGGTCACCTGTGAGAAAAACAAACAAACAAATTTCTATCCCTTAACCATATAAGTATGATATTGAATGCTATGAACGGAGGAACAAAAATTTATAAAGAGAAGTTGGTTTATTATTGTCCACTTACTGTTTTGGTAGGACTTAGCAATCAAATTGACTGGACCTGAGTGAGGATGAAGGTAGTCATCCCATCCCATGTCCCAAATGCAACTACATTTCATTTCAACAAGTAATAATTGATTGATGCCAATCCAACCTATTACATGTACTGTAACAGTGAGAGATTTTATAGAAGATTCTGAACTCAAGCCTTACAATAATTAAAGGTACCGACTGCCGACCATATCTTGTTGTTTCTGTTTCGCCAAAACTAGTTGTCAAGAATTGACCTGAATTTCAGAGAGAAAAATATTTGGAGCAGGACAAGGATTTGAAATTTTTTGACCTTGCCTATCTATAGAAATGGCGTCTGGGCCTGAGATTAGGAGTAGATGATTATCAATGCCACCACACGTCTAAGCTTGGGATGATGACAAGGATTGCTTGACATTCAAAATTGTGTGAAAGAGACACAGACGACGCCTCCTTAGTTTTTTCTTTGATTAAGTAAAGATAAGGCTTTCCAAGATTAACGCATGCTTCTTAATAAAGGAAACCGTGTGCAATAATGGATACTGATCTCAAAATTTTCTGAGTATACATACAGTTGGATATAACTCCATCTCTCTCCTGGTCCTAGGGTTAGATTTAAAAATAAATGGATTTATGAATAGCAACCCTAACTCTAAGCATTTGGGTTGGTCAAAGCCGTGTTTGAATACGGTGCATTGGACACATTACATTCATATTCATCTGGTGCATCCTGTGCAAGTGCAACCATACCAAGTACCAACCCATTTTGATTTCAAACTCGGGTGTTTGGAGTTCACAAGGCACCGGATTTAAAGACGGGTTGAACATCCTGATTCCTGACTGATAAACTGCCAAGCAGTGCTGGAGGTGAATGACGGAATTCTCCTTTCAAATTCCTTTCCCGGGGATCATCGGACTAATGCCGTCCGTCAATACTTTAAAATATGTATGTATAGTAGTAATTTCTTTTAGGCTACAGAACCAGGACCAACTCAGGTCTTTAAAATGTGTATGTATAATAATTCCTTTTAGGACAATACACATACAGCCCAAGATACCAGTCTCGCTGAAACTTCCGTCTACCTTATTCCCAGCTTGAAATCTTATGACTTTGATTTTATTCACCTCAGGTGAAATCGAGCTTTGCAAGATTATTTGATATTTAGGTGAATTTGAAATCATGGACCTAAACAACTAATAAGGACTGTTTGGTATTCACCTGTGACGAAGATGTCACAGGTTAGCTTCAAATTCCAAGGGAACATAACCTTCCCTACAGGCTACAGGGAGTAATTTTAAATGTCAGGTTAGCTTCAAAGTGTAGCCTGCCCTGGAATAATAGCTTTCCTCTTGGTCCAACCAAAGCCACCATCAAGTAAAATGGGGATTGTCCCCCTCTCGGGGGGAAAAAGGGCCAAAAACCACAAAAAGAAACGAAGAAAAGGGCTGAGCAGTGTGAGCACTGAGACTTGAAAGAAGCGCACAAAAGTCATAAAAACAACGGAGAAGTACAAAAACACACGATGCAGAATTCTGAATTCCAGCTCCCCCCCCCCTACTATCAAAAACTCCTGAGGGGTTTGTCTTCTTTTTGATTTCTTCAATGATGGATGGAATTATTATGGGCTGGTATGTGCTAAAATAATCAAATGCGACATCACAAAACGATTTTTTTTTTTGAAACATTATACACGGTTAGTCATTCCCAACATTTATATGAATAGTGTAATAACTCCTCAAATGAAAAAAAAAAAAGAAAAGAAAAGAAAAGAAGAAAACCTACCAAATCCTCCACATTACAGATTTGTACTACGAGTAGGAAGAAAAAAAAAAGGAAAATAAAAAGGTTAAGGGAAAATAATGAAAAGACATTCATCTAGTCTAGCCTCAGTCCTCAAACTCATGAATATGATCCAACAGATAGTTGGCCGCCAGCTCCTCATTCTTGTTGCAGGCAAAGAAAACCTCCAGCACAAGTGCACGATCAAAGCCCATTGCCTCAAGCTGACAGAGACACAAATATGAACGAACATAACCACAATATACTTTTCAGACAATATTTTTTGATCTTCCGAAGCTTCAAGTAGGAAAGATATATATCTACCAAAAAAAGGGGTCAGTTTGTATAATTTATCCAAAATGTGGAGGGAGGATTTTGGAGAGGTCAAAGTTCAAGGAAGGTTAAAGTGGTTGTCAAATATAATAAGGTTTAAGTAATTTACCCTAGTTTTAAATAATTAATTCTCTGTAACATTTTAATAATTAATTTTATGTCATAAAATAAACATAGATATTTTCGTTTCAATAATGAGTGGGAAAATTGTTGGTACTAAAATAATTTACATATACATAATTCATAGTACACGTACATATGTAACTATGTAAGCACACACACACACACACTCTTTCCTGTTCTGTTTCTGGTGACAGGGTATCCAGTCTTGGTTGAGAATGGCATACTATCAAGATACCAACCAGCTGCCTCAATCCCCATTGTCCACCAAGGCTGAAGAGTGTGCGCCCCCCCGCCCCATTGATTGCAAAAAATAGTATCACGAAGAAAGAAGATGATCCTATCTGGGATAAACTCCAGGTTTAGACAAGCATAAAGTTGGTATCTTTGCTGACAACCCACCAAAACCATTAAATGAACCTGGAATTTTACTGAAAAAAGAAAAAACTTTTAAGGTAATGCATAAAGTATTTCTAGGTTCAAAGTTAAGTTCACTCCACTAATAGTAAATCCAGGTTTAACTCAGCATTCTCCAACATGAGTTCGGATTTAGTCCCAACACAGGGTCCCAACAGCCACTGCAGCCACGCATTGGGAATATCTCCCTTGTCCTTCATGGTGAGATATTCCCAATGTAAGCTGCAATGGCTGTCAGGACCAGATCTGGAATCACCCTACATGTCCGAGATCAGATTTCGTCCTCATGAAATTGGTCCTCACAACACTTGCAGCCATACATTGGGAAAATTTCCTTAATTTGTATATTTTCATTCATGTAAACATGTTCCCAATGCATGGCTGCAAACATTGTGACAATGGTGTGAGGACAAAATCCGGATTCCCATGTCCAAACCACTGAACCCATCATCCACAGCTATCTAATAAAAAGATAAATACACATAATTGAAATGATCTAAATGAAAGCCAATATTTCTTTTGACAAGTCTAAATGATCACCAGTATTCTACAGTGGGTATTAAGGTTGCCTAACTAAATTAGCTGGTTAAAATTTATGAACGTAGAGCAACCATAGCTACCTACAATACACAGATAACAGTTACAACAGTGTCGTATCATGTCAGGTATTTTAAGTTTTGCCATAAATTCCATATCTGACTAGCTTGTTTCCTTGCCAAATCTGAGTAACATAGGTAGCAAAAAATGCAGCTTCAATGAGTCATTTTCTTTTAGTTGTATGAGCTAACATATGTACTTAAAAATAAGATATTAACATGTAAGAACAAAATATTAAGGCTAAACAAGGTTGCTAGGAATTTCCATGAATTAGCATAAGTTGGCAGAAGAATGCCATAAATAGAATCCTGATAAAGGATCAATAAACTTACACGTTCAATGGCTTCACGCTCCTCAGGAGTGACTTGGACTGTTGCTGGGGCCATCTGTCCAAATAGGTTCCTGGTGTACATTGGACAGCATTTTAGCACAACATATGTCAAACTATAAATTCATTAAATGAAGCAATATTCGAAGCATATCTCACCCCTCTCCACCTTCAACAGGTTCATTGATCAAGCGTAGGAAGTCAGCCTGATGCTCTTGAATAAGTCTCATTAGGTGTGGATTTTGCTTCCCTAGTTCTTGAAGCATAGGCTGCATGCCAACAATAAAAATGTCAGAGGTATTCATAGAAAATAAACAAAATAAAGGTTATAAAAGTCCATTAGAAATAAAACAAGACCTGCAAGATCTGGGGATTTGCCTGCACCATACCTCGCAAAGCTTGGAACTGCAACAAATAAAATGTAATATGCAATATTAAATTGTTAGAAAGAGAGGACCAAATCTCTAAATATTCTCAACTATTTTACTTGGATATACAGACAAGTCTAATTGTAAGACTTACAGTTTATCATGTTAAAGGTTCCAAAATAAATCTCTGTGGTTACCCATTAGAAAACACTCATCTATCATGTTTATTTTTTTTTTTTTGAAAAAAGGTAATGAAAATTTTATTCATGACGAAGATAACCATACAAGAAAGCGGGGGGGAGACCAAGGATCAGTTCACCCCCTAAGGATCTGATCACAAACAAGTTCTGATTACAAAACACAGGGATGGTAGAAAGCCAAGAGGCAAGTTTGACTACAATACACTGAATCAGCACCTCCGGTTCTTTCTTCTCTTTTCTAAAAATTCTGTCATTTCTCTCAGACCATATAGTTCTGATAAAGTGATAACTGCAGCTGGAATGGCACTCCAAATGTATTTTCCTTTTTTTGATAAGCCCGGCAGGTATCAGCACTTAAGCAGATCCTTTACTGTTCTCAGCATTACCCAGCTAACACCAACAGCATTAAGGAAGTGAGACCAGATTCTCCAAGTAATCGTGCAATGCATACAGAGATGGTAAAAGGATTCATCTATTATTGTTTTTATTGATAACAAAGAATATTTTATTAAAGAGAGGTCTAAATCCCCAATATCAGTCCCACCCCTCAACAGACTCTTCAACCATTTTTAATGAAAGGCATTGTAGTCCGAGCAAAAACAGGAAAACCCAAACATGTTGACCAAAAACACATTCCAAGCATTTAATCCCCACCATAAACAAACAAACCCTCTGGAAATATAAGAGCCGAACCTCCAAACATCAACTTACAAGTTGCATCTTTCCAAAGACAACAAATCTCCCTAGAGGACAGCCCAGTAGACGAGGCTGCCATCAATGCAGGGTCGGGGGGGGATAGTGTACGCAGCTTTACCCCTGTACATATAGAGAAGCTGTTTCCAAGATTTGAACCCTGGTCACCCAGGTCACAATGGAGAAACAAACTCTTCCTAGAGACCACAAAAAACGCCTACCAAATAGGATGACTAAACTGCCTGCCGCTTACCTCTTCCCGTTCCCCTAATGCCTTTGGAAGACCCACTTCTCAAGGAAGACAAAATCACAATCTCCTCAGCACAAAATCTCAATTCCTTGACAATGCCAACCCACACGCAACTAATTCTGATCTCCACCAGCTCCAGGCTCACACCCTTGAACCATCCTAGGGGTGTTCATTTGATCAGTTTGGTTCAGTTTTAAAGGGCAAAGGGGTCATCCAGTTATATAAAATATAAATATTAATATTTATAAGTATAATATATAGTATATATTAACACATAATATTAGTATCATAGTTGTCAAGGCGACACCTAGGTGACAAGGCGACAAGGTGCCCCCCTGTCACCTAGCCTCACCTTGGTGCCTTGAAAACTATGATTAATATTTATAATTAAGATATAATGTGTATATTATATATTTTTCAGTTTTCGGTTTGGTTTGGTTTGGTTGAGAAATTTTCCCGAACCAAACCGAACTGAATTGACTTGTTTGGTTTGGTTTTCGGTTCAGTAACCAAATTTGAACACTCCTAACCATTCTATCAAACATTGATGAAGGAAAGCCTCTCATTCTGCAAGACCACCTTTATTAGCACCACTTCATTAAAATATCTCTCCACCTGAAAAAAATAAAGTGTAATCTCACTCATCTATCCCACACATAGGACTTGGGAAACCAGTGAAGCACTTTATTTTCACAACTCATTATTATATGTAATCATCTTTTTTTAATATTCTGTGGCCAAATGTCTTCTGTTCTTTCAGTGACAGCAATTACGGTAATAATCAATCATCAAGAAGGATGTTAACATGACAAATCCAGATAATCTGAAAGGAGATCCTCTGATAAACAGCATGAATAATATCCTTATCCATTGCATTCCCATATTTCATAATGTGTTGCAATTCATAAATGCTAGCCCTCAAAATTTTCCCAGTTTTTCCTAAAGCTGACAGCTTGTACCAAAGATAACTAGAAGATGAAAGGAACAGCAGATTACATTGTAACCCAAGACAGGTCCATGTCACCCTCTACATGTGGTATGTTTCATCCCAACAGCCTGCTGCCAACATCCCAAAAAAGAAAAAAAGAAACAAAAAGCATTGTCTTTTTTCTAATAACAAATTTGAAAATTCAACGAGTGTTAACCAGAAAGGGGTCCACTACAGGAGGGAGATAAAACTGACGTGAAAGGAGCTAGTAAACATTTGCCGCTCTGGATATTTAGCCATCTATTGTTATGGATTGACCATGTTAATGGTACATGTGAAAGATGATTAGTCATTCTCATTTGGTAATCAAACCCATAAACTTGTCCATAAAAGTACTTATACTCACCAAAAAAAATGGAACAATAGATTCTCTGTTTGGCATGTGACAGATCATTCTCTTATTGGCAAGAAGCAATCATTAACAAGGGGAAAGTGGATTACTTTCATCTTGCCAATGCTTAGCTCATGGAAATATAACCAAGGGTGCATATTTGACACGGGGGGG
>NW_010729075.1:12176559-12190754 GCF_000365185.1 Nelumbo nucifera
TCTTCTAATTACATCTGAGCCTTGCTTCTTAGGTAAATCCTGAACCCACTTTGGTTTCCCATGGAGRTCCCAACAAGTATCTTTGGTGTGTCGGGGCCTCTGACAATTAGTGCACCACAATCTTTCYTTATTCATGATTMTARGTTTAGAAGTACTCAAAAAACACAGGTACACTGCCTTACAGAGYTGTTACAGTCCACAACTAGGCACTTGCTGATTTTCAGTTTCACAGAGAACCAAACACAAACACTGCAGTTGCAGTACTGGGATGTATGACCTACACTGTGTAGGAGTCCACAGAATAATATACGAACTGCTCTTGCAGTGTAACCAGGTCTAAATGATCTACAGTTTTGCAACTTCAATACAGTTTCTCAACCAAGAGAGAAAAAAAACTCAGTAGAAACAGCAATACAAGTGGTGGCGCACCACACCTAGTCGGCTGATATCCACTTTCCAGGACAGCCGAACAGTCACTTAGGGTCTAGGGTTCAACCACAGTCCCTTGGAGAGTTGAATAGAGCAACATACACTCGGAGAAAGGGGAACAGTCCCTACACAGATTTTGGGACATTAACAGTCATGCAAGAAGAGAGCCATAAATAAGAAAAAAAAGTTCCAGTCCCTATGTCACCCGAACTGTGAATAGGTAGAACAGTCRTGGATTCGAACTTCTCTTCAGGACAGAACCTTCCTTCGAACATCTGGGATGGATTTCCATAGACTTCTTAGCCGAGCAACACCAGCTACYAGCACYYAAGGCTGGAAGTTGAACAGTCAGTAGCAGAACCCCTTTTTTCTGCGCCAGGAAGTTGAACAGTCAACTTTCATGTAGCAGAACCCAACTCGACAGTGGAGACAATCCACAGCACTAGAAAATGCTTCCTCTCCTTGTCTTCGAGCATCAGGACTATAGCTTCTACGCAGCAGTGGAGAGAGACCTCAGCTGGTTGTTTTCCAGGCCTAGACAGTCCTGCTCTGATACCATGTTGAGCAGAAGGAGAAGGAGAAGAAAAAGGGAAGAAGGAAGAAGAAGAAGAAGAAGAAGAAGAGGCTACAGAGTTAAGGCCTCAAAAACTTAGCTTCAGTCGAGTGAAGCTTTGCATTTATACTATCCTGGCTGTACATAACAATATGTCTACCAAATTACAAAAATACCCCTGTGGGTACTAAGTCTGTGAACAGTACATATATTACACCTGTTAACAGAAGGAATCATTGACGAGGGGAAAGTGGATTACTTTCATCTTGCCAATGCTTAGCTCATGGAAATATAACCAAGGGTGCATATCCATTTGACTAATACCCCAACTCTGACATGTGAAAGAGGGGAAAAGAGACACGAAGGGGGGGGGGGCACTATTGCACTTACTAAGGTGTTAACAATAATAAGAATCTGACAACAGTTGAGACAAATTCATATGGATTTCATACCCATTCCCATTAGACGCCATAGGTGGCTTTCAGTAACCAGGAGAAAAAGTAGCATATAGGTACATGTGGACTATTTCTCAGAGAAGAGGGAGAAAGGACCTGTGGACTGTTGCGAAGAAAATCCAATGTCCCTGCACCAGCAGCAGAACCCATACTTGGAAGGCCCTGTTTAGCAGAACAATAATGTTCAACATCAGCCAGCAATTTTTCATGAAAGTAGAACCAAAGATTTACAGTATCTACCTGTGGAAAAAGATCCAAAGGATTTGCATTGGGTCCAGTGGAGGGAACAGTTGGTTGTGCTGGTTGCGGAGCCGGAGCCTGGGCTGAGTTCACATCTTGACCACTTGCAGCAGGGCGAACCGCGAGGGGAACATCTGCCTGCTCTGGGATGCCCTGGTATATGCAGTAAATTAAAAAAAAAAAAAAGCAAAATAATCATTCAATGGAAACAGCAATTCCAGTAACAATTGCAAAATGATATACATAATACTTTTTCATGTTGAGGGTGAAGGCGGGGGTGGTAAGAAGGATGAAGGCCCTCACCCAAAAGCAGTAAAAACCAACTCTATCAAAGTATTAACATAGATCCAATAGTGCCTTAATAATAAGTCTCATCTTGCTACTGAGATGATTAGGATATGCATTATTCACATGATTATAAAGATGGAGAAAGTCCCACCATCCTATTCCCCTCACCATATGTTCATGTCCAAATCATACACAAACACCCATCCAACCTCCCTCCTTCCTCCAAAAAAAGAAAGGGGAAATTTCCACAAATAGAAATAAATAAGATGTGGAATAAACTGCAAGCAGGAATGGTATTAAAAAAATCAAAGCCAATGATATTACGAGTGAATACGTATATACTATTTTTAGGGCTTCAAAGGATATCAATTTCTTCAATTTCAATCCCATTTAAGGGTGATCCGAATTATATCCCAAACCAATAAAATCTGTTTCGATTTGATTTAAATATGATTAGTAAAGTTGGTTCAAATGTTGTGTCTCACCTAAATTGTCATATGTTGAAGTTTCATAGAAGGCTTTTTTGAATTCAATTCATTCATGAAATACAATATCAAAGACATGTTTAGTTCATTTTATTAATAATGTAATATATAATATTTTGATCTTTTTAGTTTAGTTTGTTGATATCAATAACCAATTGCAATCTGAATTTGATTCAAATTCAAATATAAACAAATCAAATTTGGGTCTACTATATCCAATTCAATTAGATCCATTTACAGCCCTAACCATTTCAGGGAGCTGCTTGGAAGGTTAATTAGAAAATATTAGGAGGTAGTAAGTAGAAGGAAAAAGAAAGCAAGAAAACTTTAGGAGAAGCAAACTAGGATTAGTAGAAAAACACTGTCAGAGATATCCTTTAATATAACTCAAAGTTGCAGAAACCCAAAAACATCTAGTTTTCTTTTTGTTTTTAATCAACAATAGATTGTATTCATTTTATAGAAGAGGTCCCTACCACCCATAAGAATGAATAGAAAGGAAGTACAGGGCTACCCATAAGACAACAAGCATTTTTCACTAACCCAATGCCAAGCACCTTCAAAAACCTCAACTTGCTGGACAATGTATCTCTAGAAGGAAATTCCTTGAGAAGGAAAATACATAACAGACAAGGAAAATAACAAGCAGCACACATACCCAATGGACATGCTACACAGCATGCACAATGACCTTTACATTCTCCGGCAAACACAAACATGAAAGAGAAAACATCACCATCCACCTGAGCTGAAGGTAACTTCCATCCAAATTGAAGTTAATGGGAATCAAATAGAGAAGAGCAGACTTACAGAATACAAATATTCAACAGCCCTCTCTGGGTTGTTATAAGCAGCACGTAAAGCACGAACAACAGTATCTCTGTCCCAACTCCCGCCACCCATGTCTAGTATTTGCTTAATGGCTTCCTCAAAGTTATTTCCTGCAACAAGATTTGATGCAGCTTGGCCATAGGCATCTGTCTCTGTGCTGCTTTCAACAGATGGGTGTGTTTGAGAAGAACTAGTCATTGCATAGAGTACAAAAAAAGTTACATCAAAAGAATATATAGTAAAAATATAAAGGATCCCTTGGAGCCTGCCTATTCCCACACATGGGGAACCTAACTTCCTTGGATGTATCAACCATACAATTGATGCCTCAAGTAATACAGCCAGTTGTCCCATAAAAGAGCCATCAAACCCATAGCTTGTTTATGCATTGGTGCCCACATGTACATCTGTTTGTGCACATATCTGTTTAGGGATGATCATATCTAACAAGGCCTGCATTGCCCAACCTGGAAATTTCTGGGCCCATGCAAGGTTTTTCATCCAATCCCAGATTTAATATATAATGTATAAATAAAAATATAATATATAATATACATATTGTGTAAGAATATATATAATATATGCATAAAAAATTTACATCCCTATGTGTGTGTGTGAGAGAGAGAGAGAGAGAGAGAGAGCTCACGAGACAGTAGTGGCAGAAAGGGCTGCAGCAACAGGGGTGGGTGCAGGTGCAGGTGCAGGAGCTGATGGCAGCCTGTGCAATGAAGTTGACAATAGAATGTAAATTGCATCTAATATATACACCAGATCAAAGAAAGGAAATAACATTGTTCAAATGTAAAAGGTAGATCATGAAAACTCACGGAGCTGAGGTTGCTACAGGAGGTTGAGGGGTTGTTGTAGGAGCTGCGGCACTTGTTTGTGGGGTCTACATATAAAATTCATTCTATTAGGTGAATTCAAAAGAAGCACAATACAAATAAGATTATAATTAACTATGTGGCAACAATCGTCCCTCTTTCCACAGTACCAAATATAACATGCTGAAGCTCAGTAACTAAAATTTCTGTTGATTAAATGATTAATTGAAGCTTCAATAACATGAAGCAGGAAAATTATCAAAAAAAAAAAACATGAAGCAGGAAAAGAAATAACAGGCCAAATAATACCAGTATCCCAAAACAGAAAACAAGTGAGTATATGTTCCAAAGTACATTCATAAAAGAAAATTCTAGACCTCTATTTTCTACATTTTAAAAGAGAAATTAAACAAGGGTTTCCTCTAACTTTCCGTGGGAAACCAAATAATTTGAAATGATTTTCTTTCTTATTTTCCTTTACTTATTCCTACTTTCTATGCAATCAAATGTGGTATGGATAAAACTCATCATGTTCTAATGATCCTTAAATATTATGATCTTTTATATTTATATGCCCATCCTATATAAAAAGGCATTCCTTTTGTGCATATTACCATATTTTCCCTCATTTTAGTTTTAATATTTTTATTAAAAGATTTGCAACTCATGACACTCATACCCATGGGGCCCACATGCTCGCATATGGAACACCGGTGTGTTCACTCGTGATTGGTCATGTAGCAAGTGATAAACAGCCAATGAGCAGCAGATCCCAACTCAACTCATGAGGTTTAAACCTCATGCCTCAGGCTTAACGCCATACATCTAAAGGCCCTAAAACTCCCCTCATGTTTCTGTATTTTCGAACATCAACACAACATGCTACAATCATATGCACAAGCTAAGTTCAAATGTATTATGTTATGATCTACTTCAGCAACCCCACTTGGAAGGAACAAGGAACAATCTCCAATATCAGGTGGCATTTGATATTGTTTTAAGAAAGACGTTTAAAAGGCTATAAAATTAAGGATGTCAGCTGATATTGGATTTGTGGTCTTCGGTTATAGAAGGTCCTTGGCCACAGAGATTCTCAATTAGAGAGTTAAAAGCATTGGCTTGTTGAACATATCACTCAGGCAGATTCTGAAATCAGCTAATGCCTTGAGCTGACTTGCTTCTAGTAGAGCAATCAAGATATTAAAGCATCAAACCATGTTTTGCAGGCACCAATCCAGGTGCTTGTCAGCAGTCCTGAGAGTTTGCTTTGTATATTTCATTTTGTCATGTTCAGCTTGTTGTTTTGTACCTCAACTATTTGTTCCCTGCTATTAGATTCTTTAAATAGAAGGTGGCACTCATAGAAACCTTTTTAAATGTTATCAAATGTAGCATTAGTTGACTGCTAGCATATAGGTATTTTTAGTCAAAACCATTAGAATTTGAACTGAAAACACGGTAGTAATATCTGGTTCAAGGAATTTATTTTTGCTACCAATAGCCATTTGAACCTTATTTCTTCCCAACGGTAGCAAAAAAAAAAAGACCCAACTGGCAACAATGATAATGTGAGGAAAAAATGAAGAGAATTAAAAAATAACAAGAAGATGCAAAAGAAATGAATGGAAGAAAAAGAAAACAAGCAGGATAATTTTGCTTGTTGTCTTTAGAGCTTACCTGACTTGTAGGAGCCGCTGATGCAGTTGAAGTTCCACCAGATGAGCCCTTATTCTAACATATTTCAGCATGAAAAAAAAATCATCTTAGAATAACATTGATATGAAAATATACTTCAATGTGACAGCTTTGATAGGGATTATTTATCTTCAAAATAGTAACAATCATATAGGGAAAACAGGAAGTAAAAAATCAACATCCATGTAAAAAGAAAAGAAATCAAAACAACTAATCAAGTTTCTTCATTTAATAAAGCAATCTACTTGTCTTTTTATCTTTTTTTCTTCAACCAACTTCCTTGGTCTAATTCCAGGTTTTTACAGTATTTTCTTCATTTTCTCAACATTGGTGTATTCACTTCCAAAACCACAGTTCAACAGCTTGTCATATGTCAAAAATAAATATTAAACCTTCACTGCATGGTAGTTTCACTAAAGGATTAAAGGTCAAGCCAATTCATTTGTGATCACATAGAACCATGGTTGAAAGTATCAATACACCTCTGTGTATTAGCGTAGGTGTATCGGTGCTTTATACAATGCACTTTTTTAAGTTTTATTTTCAAATTTTCATTTTTATAAATATTTTTATATTATTTAATAAACAAAATAAATAGGTTCCTGAAAACACCTTTAAATAGGTGTATTGGAGCCTTGCCGATACAATACAATACGCCTAACACGGGGTGTATTGTATCGATATTTTGAATGTTGCATATAATATTGGATATTAACAGCCAACACAATTTCATAGATCCATAGTGGTGACAACCACAGGAGTAACAATGTGCACTACTGTATGCTGCCCTCTCAGTTAGGGTTACATGTTAGCATAAAAGGTAACTGAAGTCAATTTTTGGTATCTTGGGTTTAGTGATTGCTAATATGCAAAAGGACTTGTTTCCCCCTTTGTCTTATGCCATCAACACTCTCTGTTCTAATAACTGCTTGCTTAATTATACCTGCCCTGGTTCTAGAGTTTTTTTTTCTTGAAACAGGTAAAGTATAATGTTCATAAATAAACAAAAAAAAACATGTACAACAAGGAGCTGTACACAGGGATTTAAACAGAAATGCCCCAACAGATCTATACCCCCAAACCCTGATTTACAAAAATATTCCCAACCGCAAAAAAAAGAACTAAAAAATATGCCCTGGTTCTAGAGATTTACCTTAGCAAAGCATCTAAAAATTCAATTAATAAATTTACTTTACCTTTTTTCAAAAAAAAAAAAAGCATCTAAGAATTCAGAAAGACAACCATTCTGAAAGGAATATTCTTTATTCTTACTCTAAAAGAACTATATTTAACAGATTATGAAAGCACTTAAATAGATACATATAGAGAGAAAAAAAATCTCACCTTGGTCAACATAATGACAAGAAAGCTATTTTCAGACACTTTGTTTTCATCCAAAGTTGTGGCATCTTTAAGAACTTTCCCCTGATGGATAAGCATTTGTTGTCCAGCAGGGTAAACATCTGGGCCCTGAACTGTTTCTATGTTCTTCTTCACATCAGCCACCTGCAGTGTGTTTAGAAAATAGAAAACCATGTACAAATTAGAAATATACAAAAATAAGACAACTAAAAGTAAACCCTAAAAGAATACAAAATTAGAATTCTAATGGGAAAAAGGAATACTGCATGAAGTATTGAATATCCAGAAAAATAACAAGCCCCCACAATGCATCCTTCCATAAACTCTCAGCTAGCTAAAAGAGAGAGGGGGACAGAGAGAGGTTTCATGATATGAATAAATACATTTATTACCCCAAATGGAAATGCAAACAAATAGAAACAAGAATTTCCAAAGCTATGTTCGTCTGCAGTGCAATTTCATTTGCACTAGTGCAAATGCATTAAAGTTCAAATGAGAAGAACGCAAGCTCTGGTTTACTTTTGCTATAGGTTTGATAAAAGAGAGAGGTTTCATGATATGAACAAATACATTTATTGCCCCAAATGGAAATGCAAGCAATAGAAACAAGAATTTCTAAGGCTATGTTTGTTTGTAGTGCAATTTCATTTGCACTAGTACAAATGCATTAAAGTTCAAATGAGAAGAACACAAGCTCTGGTTTACTTTTGCTACAGGTTTGCTAAACTTACTTCAGGTTTTATTTTACTTCTACACTGCAAACACAAAAAGGGGGGAATCCTTAAACCAGCACTAAGGTTTCTTATATACACTAAAACCTCCCCTCAGTTTTATCCTAATCCTTAATCATCCCTTATTAAATGATTTTGCTGTTAACTTTAACAAAATGGGGTAAATATCAAAAAATGCCCTTACGGAGTTTTGGATGCTTGAATCCAATAGTAAAAATGCCCTACTTGTAGATGGGTCACCTGATTTTTGACGTGGGCAAATTAATGGCTTTATTACTGATCGAAGCCTTTCATATTGAAGCTAATCTAAATATGCCCACATATAAAATTTGGGCCCAATTAGAGGGTGACGTGTAATCCAAAGTTTTATGTTTGCTTTTACAAAATTTCAATGGACAGAAATTCCTAACTTAAATAGTAAAGAAAAGAGTTCTTAAAGTTGCAATTTTGCATGCAAGAAACACGTTAAATCCATATTGCCAAAACAAACCTTCTATAGAAGATTGCCAAGTATTAAGTTCCCTAAGGGCCAAAGCACTTCTACAAGGTCTAAAGTTAGCAATCTGAGCACGGTGAAGAACTCTGCCAAGTGGTGATTTCATGGTTATCTACATGTATAAGGGCCTCTTGCTCCCTTGGATTCTTTGTTAAAGAAGCAAAGTTGTTTCCGTAAGCCAAACTACTCAATGGATTCCAAACGTAACAAACAGCATTTCCGACGTTCTAGCAAGGGAAGGGCCAAGAGGTATCAAGGGAGACACTTTCTTTTGGTGGGGGAGATGCTTGCCTGGGGATTAGCTTCTAGTGTTGTTGTATTGGTCTCTTGATTCAAAACTTTGAGACATTGGAGTTTTACACACTTTCCACTTTTGACAAAATATCAGACTACCATTGCTGATCAAGAAAAAAGACCTAAAATTTTATCACATGCATATTCTCATAAATGCAGACCTTGAGAAAATCAGATGATCTCCAACAAATAGTTCCATGTCCATGATTTTTTTTTATCAGCAACAAATAGTTCCATGTCCATGATTTTTTTTTATCAGCAACAAATAGTTCCATGATGAACCTACATATTTAAGTTAAAACTGCCATTTGGTAGAAATAATTGCACAAGAGAGTGAGAGAACCTAGAGTACTATTTTTCACATCACCAGAAAGCATCAAGGATGGAGAATGGCATCAATCACAAAGGAGATCTTATTTTGGAGCAGACCTGGGACTTTGATGCATCATTGCCAAAATGAACAATTGCTTATATGGGCCAAGCTAGAAAAACAATTCAAGCCTGAAAGTTCTGAGCAGGAAACAAGAAAATAAGCAATTTTCTAACTACCAATTGCTTATGGGTAGTTTGCAAGTAAATCATCAGATTTTGGCAGTAGACATACTACCAAGTCACTGATGAATCCTTTATCTTCCCAGTTAGCCCTTAACTAGTTTTTTGCATTATCCAAAAAATCAGTTCTTTTATTGGTATCCATAGAAGCAGTTTTAAGATAAAAATTTATGGTGTTGGAATGCCATATTTCACTTTTCAGTTAAAGTCTTGAAGTTCCTCAGTTTGGACATCATATTTCACTTTTCAGATCTCAAATCTTTTCCTATCAGTAAAAAAAAAAAAAAGAAAAAAAAACGCTTCGAAAATATTGGCAATGTATTTGGATAAAGAAACTAATAATAGGAAAAGTAAAATTCTGGCATTAAAATCACAAATAGATTGAAGGCACAAGGCAGAGGACACAAACCCTTCACTCCACATATTCCATTTAAACCCCTTAATTGAGATAACTGACTCCAGTGTTGCATCGGATACAAGCACCAAATTTGGAAATACAACTTGCACTATTAGGTCAGTTCCATAAACATAGATGCAGGGGCTTTTTTGATTGCTAACAGATCTGAGAATCTTATTTAGTCATAGAAAATGAGAATATTAAAGTAGCTTTTACATGGTAAAAGCACACTAAACCAGCTGCTTCACTCACCCATCATCAGTGTTTTAAAAGCACAAGACGCAAAAAAGTGCAAAGGGCTTTTTGCACCAAAGCACAAGGTGCAAGGCGAGGCACATGCCTTTTTGAAGCAAGGTGTAAAATTTTAAAAAGTTTCAAAAAATGCAAAAAAAAATAAATAAACAATATTAAAAATAGTATTAATTAAAAAATGCAAAGCTTTTTTTTGATAAGTGGTAAGAAATGTATTGTATTAATGGTAAAGAAGGCAAAAATCCCTCAAATATATACAAAAAGAAATGTAGCTTTAAGCCTTTAACTATGAAAAAAATGTAAACTTTAATTTTAAGCTAAATGTTTTAAAAAGCCTAAGCTCAAATTAAAATGCATAAACATAATATATAAAACATATTCAAGCACTAAACAGTTCAAGCATGTGAAACTTTCAATCTCTTTATTCCTTTCCTAATTGTATTACTTCAAATGGCTATTGTAATGTTAAACATCTTGCACTCCTAATTCTGCAAGCCACCTTTGTACCAAGCCCCTTAAGACAAGCCCAAACAAGTCCATGATAGGGTCTTCAATTTTTAATCCATACATAAAAAAAAAATGGTTGATTATATTTCCTTATCTTTTAGAAGTGTCTTGTATTAAGAAGAATGAATGAACAACATTAGCAAAAATGGGGGTTATGAGAGCTGGTTTAGGCTTGCCTCAAGGGACTTGGTTGGGGGTCTGGGGCTCCCGGCCTAGCAACCATGCTTCAAAAAAGAGCAAAAAAGCACAAAATTCAACTGAGGTACATGTTTGAACTGAAGCTCAAGGCACACCAGGCACTTACCAAGGAACACTAGGCGTACACACCTTTTTAAAGGGAAAGGGCCTTGCCCTAGGCAAGGCACAGACTTTGAACTGAGCACCTAGGCACACCTTTTAAATCACTGCTCACCATACATCTGGACCCCCTTGACTTACCTTGAATTGTAGGCCCTGAAAAGAGGTCCATCCAATTTACCCCTTCTCTAGCAAGTTGATCTACTGGGCTATTAGCAGATCGTTTAATGCATATAAATAAGATGTTCAGACTGTTAGCTAGAAATTTAGCCTCCCTTAGAGTATATGTCTAAATATCGATGGATCTACTCATCCACCCTGCATGTGAAGTCCCCTTCCATTTCCACTCTTTTGGGTTGCAAGAGGAACATAATTGCAGCCCTAGGAGAGGAGGTAGGAGTTCTTCCTAATATGAGTTCCACTCTCCCATAGTCCCAGTACACACTGAAACTATTTATCCATTATGATCTCTAACTGCTCCCCCATCGCTGACCTCCCAGGGTTACCAATGCAGCAGCAACCAAAATTTTATTTAATAGAGCCCTCAGGTGGAAGAACCCTTGGATTTGGGGACTCGTGTGAGAAAAGAACCTACTATTTAACTAAAGGAAAGCATGACGCAGCTGCTTCATCAATTTAGATTTTACAATATTCCATGCAACAGTGGTTCAGCAAAGTTTTTATTCTTAATGTGAAAGGCATCCTGGGATGCTATTCCTAATACATCCGGAAACCCCACATCCCAATTTAATCCAATTAACTTAACAATAGTCCCTAACTTTTGGCACTTCACTAAATTTAAACCTAGTCTACCATCTTAATCAAAACTTAACTAAAATCTATATGGGAAAATACTACACTTGAACACCTTATTAATACAATTAAACTTTATAAAAACATTGGCATTGGCCCTGATCACTGACCGAGAAACCAATCCAACTCTTTTGCCCAAGCCTATAATTGTTAAACACATTTGACAATTACACCAGCGTGTCTCAGAGGCCCCACTTCGTGCTATAAGATATGAGAGGCTAGGTTTGTATCCAATTCACCCTCACCGATGACTCTAACCCCAGATAGCCAGAACTGGCACAGGATAATGGCCATTTTACGTGACAATTAACATAGTTAACATCGAAATACGTGCAACTGGCAAGTGTACCAAGCAAAGTAGTAAGTTTTTATTTTATTCCCGTTTATAGTTTTCTAGCCGGGATGGTAAACTCGAAACCACGAGGCCATGATTGGGATGCAGGATGTCAACCAAGTTATGGGTTAAAGTCAATTGCTCAATAGCATGTCTGCATCCAAAATTCCGATGCAGTACGAGGAAAAACATGTCCCCAATACCAAAGCATCCATCAGAACTAAAAGTTCACACTATAAACCCACACGAAAATGAATTATTAATCCACTTTAAACAAATTGGACCATAATTTTCAATCTTTTCCCTATAATTAGTCCCATGGCATTCCAATTACACGGAATTCAATGCATCAAACAATACAAAAACGAGTAGGGGTTGGGAGAAAACAGGGAAAATTTGAAAAACCCTAAGCCATCTTCACTCGTAACACGAGATTATCATACTAAAGCCCGAAGAAAAAGAAGTGTTAATCAACTGGTGAGTGGTGAGTGCTGTTCAGAGCGTCAAAAGAGAATATTGTGTAGACAATATATCAAAAAGAAACAGAGGGGAGACTGGAGAGAGAGAGAGAGAGTACGGTGTCTTCAGGGTTCACTTGGATCTCGAAGTGAGTTCCCTTCAAGGTCTTCACGAAAATCTTCATCTTCTATGGGATCTTGGTCTGTACAATTTCGCTTCGCTCTCCCGATCCGCTCGACAGAAGAAGAGAAGAAAAAAAATAAAACGTTCTAGATAGATAGATACTGCTCTGCCAAAAAAGTAAAGCAAGAAAGAAAACCGAAGCCCAAGCAAGCAAGCTTCTGTGTCCTTTATTTATATTTATTTTAAATTATTATTATTTGTTTTTTGGATAAAAAAAAATTAGGGAGTTGATCCAATAACTATTCTCATATGTGTGAGATGATTTGCGACATTAAATTGGAATCTAGTAGAACCAACGGATTCCTCAGAGAGTAATGTGAAGGATACTAATGAAACCGATAATCATAGGAATTAGGAAGAGAATGTAGATGGTCCCATATGTGGGGGGATATGCGTTCATGTGTATCACTCAGCACCGTATGATTCGTACGAAACATATGATGACATATTAACGTTAGACCAAAATCCACATAATATGTGTAAGATAAATCATAAAATCAATATATGAAATTATCAGTTTAGCCCTGTCACATTCAAGGCATGTGGTATTGTTGTGCTTGTGGGGGCCCTCGGGCTCTCATATTCTACCTTTGTTTTTAATTATTTTGAAAATTCATGCATTAAATCAATTTTACTCTTTAAAAAAATCAAGTAAAGAAAAGTAGAACTTTAGAAGTTTGAAGAGAATTAGTAAATAATAATTCTTTGCTTGAAAGAAAATAATAAGAATAATAATAATATCCGTTTTACAAAAAGGGTGTTGCCGATTTATTGGGGATGGTATAGAGAGTATGGGGGATCCATGGATTCCTCTCCTCAACTACATGAATGAATTTACAGTTGCTAATTCTCTAAGAAATGACATTCTCGAGAGTGGAATGAAAATGATATTCAGGTAGGCGTTTTTAACTACGCAAGCATGCAGGGGGATGAAGGAATGAGGTGGACATGCAATTCACTGTACAATGTTAGTGATGCAAGGTTTTGTAGAGGTGCGGGAACAGGCCTTTTGGGTGAAATTTTTTAAACTATCCCCATCCCCGTGTGCATCTGTTTCTTTGGAAATTGGTGTTCACCAAGAATAGGTGGTGGAGCATTTGTTCTTATCTTGTGCTTTTACCATTTACCAAAGTTGTGAATGATACTGCTTGCGGTGATTTAGTGTGCTCTTGGCTGAAAAACTTGATTATATCCACTAACTATAAGGACCAAACTGGAGTTCAACCTATGGAGGTTTTGGGGTGCACCTACTGTAACAAACCCAGTTGGTGCACAATGTCATCTGCCAACGGAGAATCATGAAGTAAATGTTTATATCTGCTTCGGTGGTGCTTCTTGATGAAGGGGAATTTGGCCCGACCTCGCAATCACCCGACACGTGGCAAAAGCAAACAACTCGGAACAGTAGAGCGCCCGAAGCGAGCATCGAAAGCAAGTCCAAGCTCACTACCGAGCCCGAACTCCAGACCGCTCTACTAGGAGTTCGAGCTCCCTACTGGGAGTCCGAGCTCCCCATTAAGAGCGAGCTCCCTATTAAGGGTCTGAGCTCCCTAATAAGAACCCGAGCTCCCTACTGGGAGTCCGAGCTCCCTTAAGAGCGAGCTCCCTACTAAGAACCCGAGCTCCCTGCAAGGAGCACGAACTATACTGGGCCCCAAGCCTCACAAAGCTGTGACCCGAGCTGGCCCATGGCAGCTCGGAACACTCCCCAAACCGAA
>NW_010729075.1:12201789-12217521 GCF_000365185.1 Nelumbo nucifera
GCCATGCCGCTAGGCCGCACACAGGTCGCGCCAGGTGGGCATCTTAGAGCTACTTAGTCTATTAGCTCCCTGCATAGTCTTTGAGTTCATAAAAAAAGGGAAACTGTAAAGTGAGAGCTTCGGTTTCTAAAAAGTGAGGACTTAACTTTTTGTAGGATGAGAACTTAGCATTTTGTAGCGTTCCCATAGACGGCGCCAATTGATGTAACGGTGTCTGGTCACGTATCAATTTTTTGGCTAAGTACCTCATCAGTTCGTTTGCTCCCAAGTGGCATGTGGCTCATGGGCTGAAGTGGAGCTCCCTAGTGTAGTGCAACCCGGCTGCTCCCTGGAGGAGATGATTTGCTCCTCTTTGTAGACGGCGGGAACTAAGGGACCCATCCTCCTTGCAGGGGATGATCTGCTCATCTTTGTAGACGGCAAGAGCTGAGGGACCCATCCTCCCTGCAGGGGATGATCTGCTCATCTTTGTAGACGGCGGGAGCTGAGGGACCTGCGAGAACTGARTCAGAGAACCCGGGGGTGTTTACCCAACGAGGTCACTCCGATGGCTAAGTCAGCACTTAGTAGTAGAGCTGAAAATGATACAAGGGAATGAGAGAGTTAGAGAGTAGAGATCACATCATCACCTTCGCCCTTGGGGGGTGAGGTCTTTATATACTAGAGTCCTCGTGGGTTTGGTGGAGCAGTTCCTGGGTTCCCGCTGTGACGGGACCTGCTTTCATGTTAGGTGGGGATAAAACCACCAACTGGTAAGGTTGCCCATTTTCGCCTGACTCGGGGAGTGGGTGAGCTAATATAGCCGTTACAAGTCACAATCCCGCAAAATGTGGGGTACGGTGGTGAGCTCCTCGGGGTTGTCACGCAGTGGTCGGTTTGACTAGGAGGCGAGCTGCCCGTAAGTGGTGAGCTGCTTAATGGCGAGCTGCCTAGTGGCGAGCTGCTTGTGCAGTGTCGAGTTGTCTAAGTTGCCATGCTATGAGGGTGAGTTGCTTGTGGCAAGCTGCATGTGGCAAGCTGCCTGTGGGTAGTTGCCTATGGCGAGTTGCGTGTGGTGAGCTGCCTATGGCTAGTTGCCTATGGCGAGTTGCCTGTGGTGAGCTGCCTATAAGTGGCGAGCTCGAACTGTCTAGTTGTCAAGAGGCTGCACTTAGTTGGCATGAGATGCCAAGTGTCATAATGTCATTGGAGGGCCAAACCCGTCCTCATCAATTACCACATTTATAAAACCGCTTGTTGGTTACAAGTTCTTCCAATGTCAACAAGCCTTTTCGTTATAATAGTCAAACCCATAATATAGATAGGGCTACAAAACGGAGGTAGCCCATCCTCTATATCCATAACCCTCCAAAACCATGTCAAGGTGGGAAATGACCCCAATTCTTCACTACAAGCCTACACTTAGCCAAAGACCAAATGGAGCAAATACACATTTTTGATTCCCCTCCTTTCTCAAAGACTAGTAAATGTGCATGTGTGTTGGACATGACAATTTTAAACAACAATAATAATTTCAACTTCCTTATCATAACCCATTAAAAAAGATAAGCAATCAAAGCATGGTGCTTTGGTTGATTTAAATTTTATATTTCATTCTCATTCTCATTCTTAATAAAAATATTTCATACTTATAGTATTTATTTTTGCTCAATATGATAAATATATAATATTAGAGATGTGCATGAATTTTTTATATCTATACATTTTTAATTGTTTATTGTATGCTTGTGACATCATGTGTTGACCTATTTGATTTAAAAGAAAAAATGACCTCCTTTTGTGCAACTTTTCATTGCATAATTAATTATAGGAATAGTTCCTGTTTATCACACATGCCTTTGTTTAATATGATGAATTTATAATATTTGAGGTATGTCAATGTTTTCTATGATTTTTTTTTCATTTTTATAATTTTGTATTTTTATCTATTTTTAATTTTTATTAATCATGATATCATTGGTTGGCCCATTTTACCTAAACAGTTGGACTGTTAACATGTAAATTAGTTGGGCTAGGTCAAATTTAAGTTAAACCTAAGCCTAACCCTATGCATTAAGCCTAAGGCTTGAGCCTAAAGTCAAGCTTGATTTATCCAACCTGAACCCAACCCGCACTAAAATTTGATGCACTTGAGTTAGGCTTAGGCTCGGGTTGGTCAATAGCATGTATGCATGTATGTATGTAGTCAAGTTGGCTCGAGCTACCTAAACCCGAAAAATTGAAAAGCTCAAACTTTTGGTCTAAGGCCTAGCTTGAGGACTGAAACCAAGCCTACCAATCTAAAACTATTAGTTGGGTTAGTTCAGGCTGAAGCTGAACCTACGTAATTTGCACCCATATGGATCATTGACCTTAAAATCAGATGGAAAATTCATTTTCTTTTTTGAGTTAATTTAATTTTTATCCTATGTTATCATTAATAAAAAACTCTTATTTATCATACTTATTTTTAATATGATGAATACATAATATTAGAGATGTGCCCAAATGTTTTCCACAAAACTCCTATATTTTTAATATTTTTTTGCATTATTGTTTTTTAAATTTTCTTAATTTAATTATGATATAATGGGTTGACTCGTTTAACTTAAAAGGTTGAACCATTGATACCCTACTTGAATAGGAAAATGGTTTTGTTTCTTGGTCAATTTTAAAGTTTGCATTTCATTTCCATGATTAATAAAAACACTTTTTATTTATCATACTTATTTTTGTTTAATATGATAATTATATAATATTAGAATTGTACCCAAATTTTTTATAATTTTATATTTGTATTTGTATTTATTTTTAATTTGTTATTATTTAGCTTTGAGACCACTAGTGACCTGTTTAACTAGAATGGTTGAACAACTTATCCACCAAGATAAAATGATAGTTTAGTTTTCATGATGGTTTTAAACACATAGGTTTTGTATCATTAAAATAATTGGATATAGATTTAATTGGTAAAATTTATTGGTAAGTAAAAATACCTAAAAAAAAGATTTAATGAGAGATAATGGGAGTTAACACCTTAATGAAGGAGAATTGAAAGAAGTGAATATGATATTCTTTTGCCTTCACATTAAAGAGGAACCAAATTCAAAAGCACACGTGTTTTATTCAAGAAAATGTCCAAAAAACTCATTTCTTTAAGATACCTTAAATATATGATTTAATGAGAGGGAATGGAATTATGGAAGTTCTTACCTCAAAGGCTCAAAGGTAAGACTTAATGAGAGGGAATAGAATAAATTTAGGCCCCGTTTGGTTCGTATGAATAAGGGTCTGGAATTGGAATCGAAATGGGCTATTCTGATTCCAACTGTTTGGTTGGGCGGAATTGGAATCCTATTCCCATTCTTGCTGGAATGGCATTCCCCCATTTGAGGGTGCCCCTACCTTGGGAATGAAATCCCATTCCTGCTAATTTTAATTTTCATTGGTTTATGGCTGCTTCTTTCTCCCTTTTATTAATCAAGACTTCTCTCTCTCTCTCTCTCTCTCATCTTCCCAATCACATAAATCATTTCCTCTCCTAAAATTTCTCCTAAACTATCCCCCCAACTAAAGCTTCTTACTAAAACATCTCGTAATCTATTTCACATACCCAATAAACCATCTTCCCTCCCCATATCTCTCTCTAGCTATTTCTATATCTATCTCTTTTCACTTTCCAAATGCATGCTTTTAATTTTTCATCAATGTATTAAAATATGAATGTATAAGATAGAACTTTTTTTAAACAATTTCAGTTGAAACCTAAATATTAAAATAAAATGAGTAAAAAATATTGAAAATACTAATAAAAGAAAAAACAGATAAGACAATAAGACAATTAATAAAAGTAAAGTAATGAAATTTAAAAATTAATTAAAAATCTTATTATAATTATAAATATTACTTAAATAAAATATATTTCTCTCTCCATGGGACATTTTGATCCCCACACAGCAAGAAGTTAGGTCAAGAGAATGTCATTTCTAACACTCACTATTCATGATGCTAGTGGAGGTTGGTCCCACCCATGGATTCCTAGTTTGGGTTCCTAAACTTTTAACTCAGCTGATATCAGTCATGACCTTGAAGTGTTTTCTTTCATTGACTCCTAAGAGCATTGCTAGAATATGGGTATTTTCCATCTTCATTTTTATCCTTGTGGCTACCTGTAGTGTCAACCCAATTAAGCTTCCCATGTATGACATGAATACTAGAGAAAGATTATGTTGGTCTATTGGATAAATTGAAGTCCGTTTGCAAAGGAATTTATCAATCAGTAGTTGTTTTTCTTTTTTCTTTTAAACCCCAAACTTTACTCAAGTGGAACAATGATCATTGACCATTGTCAAAATACAAAGTTAAACATTTCAGGGGAGGACATAGCTTACCTTGCCCCAAATCCATTGAACAATTTGCTCTCCCTTGAACACTCAACCCAGCCCAAAGAAACAAAACAGAACTCTAAACATAGGACGACCCCTGAAATATATAGTTATTCTTCACCTGGTTCTTTTTGCAAGTTTCTTTGAAAACTCACATATGTATCCATGTTCATATGTGAGGTCGCTGCCTCACCTGGTTCTTCTTTCGAGAGTTGAACTTGCTAGGCGAAGTCGCTGCATTGGTCTTGATTTGCATTGCTATTGTAGAAGAGACTTGAAATCATTGGACTACTTATTTTTACATTGCCAACTGGCAATTGTCACACTATGTATGGTTGGGTTCTTCTATTTCCCTTTGTATACATATCATAATCTCAAGATTGGAGAAAGCTGTCCATGGACTTTACAATTGTCGTAGTAATTTGAGGAATGTTATTTGTTTATTATTTATAAGCTCTTGTTACTACTTAGTTGGTAGAGGGTTGGTTCAAAGTCAATATTTCTTTTTTTTTTTTGGTAGAAGTAGAAATAGGAGCTACACAAGACAAAGACAAGAAATCTCCATAAGATATTTTGATAGCATCTCCTCTTGGGAATCTCCATAAGATATTCTTCCAATTCCTTCTATTAATATATCCCTCCATATTAGGGCTATTTTAGAAACATATATAGAGCCTGCTCAAGAATATTCCCTGGATTTGCACCTTTATTATTAAAAATTTTATCATTCCAATTGTTCCATAGGCACCATAGAATCAATTAAGGTGCTCTTTTCCTTGTCTTGAATACTATTAACTCCAGCCCTATCCAGATTTTCCCACCACGATTTAATATTAATGTTATTATGAATCGACCCATTTAAAGAATCTACGGTGGCCAAACACACTTGTTTTGCAACAGGGCAAGACCTAAAAATGTGATCCACACCCTCCAAATCCCCACAAAGGCCGCAAGCAGTATCAATTTGGAAACCCCTGTCCACAATTTTTTTTTTTTTATTTATTTATTTTTGTGGGAAGCCTATAATTGAGGAGGAAGAACACAAATGTTTTTATTTTGGGGGAAATTTCAAGCCTCCAAATTCTATTGATTATGTTGTCGAAAACTCTATTGCCTCCACTAGCTGGAAAATCCTCATTGTAGACTGATTTAACCGTAAACGTACCCTATGGGTTCAACCTCCACGCTATTTTAGTCTTCAGAATTTTCCCAAGGAATGATAATTGGTTTAATTTTAAACCAGTAGGAGAGGGGAACTAAGGAACTGATATTTTCCTCTTGCCATACTTTCCTTTCATGATCAATAACATAAAAAACTCTAAGATCATCATCACTCGGGTTAGTCCTCGGCATCGCCTCACTCAAAGGAATATCATCTACCCACTTATCTCTCCAAAAGTTGATAGCATCACCCCTATTAAGGAGATATCTAACCTAAAGATACCACGCCAAGCCCAAGAGATACCTTTCCTCTCTTTGGCATTCAAAAAAATCATTCTTTTTTTTAAATATTTACTTGAGATCGCCCCAGTCCCTAACCCAAAGATATTTATTTGAAATCTTCTTGGTTGTTGATGGTGTTTGGTGTGGTTGGCATTTCTAGTCTTAATACTTGAATTTAGCATTGGAAACTGGAAGTGTGTTTTGGCACATAAAACAATACACAATTGGTCATGGTTTTAAATACATAAGTGCCATAGGCACCACATATAACAACCCAAGTAAAAATTCCGTTGCTAGGGGAAACACTATTTTGATATTAATTTCCTACAATGCCCCATGCACACAACCTGAACCTGATGTAAAAGATGGTACAAATATTTGTATTTGAATTTGCCCAACCAAACAATGCTTTGGTATTGATAAAGTTGAAATGCCTATGTGGTGCTTATGTGGAGGCCATATGGAATACAATACCATGATTCCAAATACCCCACTTCCAGCTGGGTATGCCTATTGTTGGGACACCTTAACTGAAAACTATTGCAATTGCATTTCATGTGTTGCGTCTCTATCGTGATTTGCACTGCATCTGTCATTGAAGGAAATGTTGCTGCGTCTCTCCATGGTAAACTCACAATTGCATTGTTGATTTTAGAGCTCTCCTTTCACAATATTAACAATGCGGGGGTGTTTGGCATTAATGTCATTTTTTGAGAATACGGCGTTATGTAAGCACCACATAAGAGAAAGCAGTGCTTCAAACAATACCTTTTTATTTGATATTATTTTCCACAAAAAAAAAGACATTGCTCCAGATCATGCTTTAAAAATCAGGAAAGTGTGGTCTGGAGTAACGTCAAATTCAATGTTTTCTGAGAAAACGGTGCATTGCTACCAGCGGTGCAATGATGTGCCATCATCCTGGACGTTGGATAATATAGATCAATATTGAAAACATTACTGGTAGCAATGGTACAAAACAAAACCAGTCTATTTTCTCAGAAAATGACTATGTAACAGCACTACTTTCAAACAAAAAATAAGAGAAAACAGTGCTTACAACTCCACATGCCCAAATACCTACAATGTTTCCCTTTATTTTTTATATATTTTTGTAAAACTGTATTAACAAAACTAAAATGATTTTGAGGTAACCGGTAAGAAAAGTGACTGAAAACTATAAATAAATACATTCATTCCAAACATGGGGATTTATGGGCCTGGCAAGTTAGGCTCGATCTAACCCATTTTAATAAATAGCCTCAAAATGTTGTCTGGCTAAAAGAACCAGCAATTACAAGCTGGCGAACGGCTAGCCAGTCCCATCCCATCTGTGCTGGTATCCTCACATTCACATTACTCCTTAAAAGTTGTAATTCAAAAGAAAATGGAATATTCAGGACTAGTAGTAAAATCTATAGGGGTGACAAAGAGGATGACATGGGGCCCTGCCCTTTTGGGTCCCAAACATGAAACACCATTTATGTAAGTCATTAAGCAACCCTCCAATGGACCACAAGTTTATAGGTCTTGCAATTAATTATGAATAGATGGATGGGCTAAAGCATTTGACTATTGCAATTTGTCCCTTGCCTTGCATTAAATCATACTCGGGGCCATTTGTTACCAACTGCAGTGGCTGAATTGAATGGTCTATTGCTTCTGTCTTTCAGTGAATAGGCTAAAACTGAAAGAGTGGTTGTTGTTTGAATCGGAAGACCTTGTTCCTAGAAATCTTAGTAGACTTCTTTGTGAAGATTTTCTGGGTTTTGCTGTTGCTGGTAGAGATTTTGTGTTAGTTGTTGTTTGTGAGTATCTATTTGTAATATTTTTATTTCTTTCCCGATGGATTTGAACGGGGTGAAGGAGGGCTTTGTATGTTTGGGTTATGGGGCAAGGGGGCCTACGTCCCTCTCTTAGTATTTATAAATTTTTCATTTGAGAATGATTAATAAAATCCGATACCCGATACTTGACTTGGCTTGGCTTCATATCCAGATCACCGTTTCAAAATTTTAGTCAATTTTATTTAGAAGTGTTTAGTGGATGGCAAGACAAGGTCCTGGGTTGGGCTGGGCTAGAAATGTATGGGCTTAAAAAAATTGTCTAAAGCTTCGTCCAAAGCATTGCTTTCAGACTTGGATCAAATCAACCGGTGACCCAATAAACTTTCTAGGTCCCTCCCCTCTTTTCGATAATTTAGAGTTTTGACGGGCTGCTTTTGTCTTGTCTCGAGTCTGACGGCATTGGTGTGTAAAAGTAACGGTGGAAACAGGTTACGACCTACTTATTCTGGGTTTTTGGTCAAACACAATAAAAAACTTGTTTTGAAGCTCGTGAAAGGAATAGGGGGTAGACTTATGAAATGGAAGAAATGCCCAAATGTCATGTTGTTGAGCACTTTTTCTGCGGTTCTAACCCAAATGCGAAAATGTATTCAATCATTCTCTTGGTTTGCAGTCTAATTCGTCGGCCATGGGCTGACCCCATTAAAGCCCAACCTACCTGGCTGTTCTAACTTGATCGACCCTTCTTTGAGTTTTAAGCCCAGTTTCTGTAGAAACAAGGAAAATACTAAAATGGAGGCATTTTTCTCATTTTTGCAATAAAATTTTGGAACTTTCAGCAAGTATCAAGCTAGAAAAACCAACGGATGATTAAGAAATAATGTTGCTGATATCAAGAGCCGTTTGAATTTACAATATTATATTCGAGGTAATGTTTTCAACAAAACGAAATAGCAAAATAGGATTCACATAACTGATTCCATATAATTGAGAGATAAGGGGCAGAACAGGGATTTATTGTTAAAACCATTATTTATATAATTAGTAAGTGGAAACAGAGTAAAAAATGTAATAAAGTGAGTTCTTGCCCCCTTCTCTCAAAATAAAAAAAAAAAACAAAAAATATTTATTTTTTCTTTAAAAAATTTTATACTAGATTTAAACCTTTCAGACCCATTTTTCTCCAAATCCTACATCCTTTTCTATTTCTTATCTCATTTTCTTGTTTAACTCCACCACTGATTTAGACGATGATAACGATGATATAATGTTCGAAGACACCACATATCGGTTTCATATTGGCCTGGTATAGTCCGGTTCCTATAGAGGATTCGGACACCAAGAAATACAAATAACATATCTGCCAGGGAGGAATGTGGTATGCACATGCACCTCACATGGGATGATGGAATTAGGTATCACCAACCAGACAAGAACTTATGCTTAACATTAACACTTAGACACCTACAGCACTCCATGATTGTAGCTTTCCTTAACACTTAATTTAATTAGAGGACGTTTCTCAACTGCATCAATCCATTTCCTATTAGTAGTAAAACTTTGCAACGATGCCATTTAAGATTAAGGGTGTCAACGGATCGGTTTTCGATTGGACCCCGTTCAATCCAAAATCAATTTGGATGAATTGAATGGACCAACAAGATATATTGGATTGGACCCTGGTATTAGATTGGATTGGACCTGGTCCGTCAGTAATAAATTTATATTGGATTGGGTTGGATTAAGCCAATATCTGGTCCGTTGAAATGAGATAAGAATATAGGTATCAATGGACCAGGTTTGGGTTGAAATCAATCTAAATCAAAACGAATTCGAACAGATTGAATGGTCCAAACAATGAATTGGACTGGTCCAAAAGATCCATTGGATTGGATTGGATTGGACTGGACCTGATCCATTTATAATGGACTCACATTGGACTAGATCTGATTAGACCAAATCCAGTCCAATTGAGACCCCTAAATAAGACTATCAGAAGTAAGGTCAAGCCAGACCAACCCAAGTGGGGTCAGGCCATGTTTTTTACGGTTTCTAGTTCTAAAGCCACCACCAAGTCTACCGCAATTTCCAATTTGGGCGATTGCTTGCTAATTACATGAGCATCCTCTTTCATGCTTGCACAAGTTGATTCCGTTCTTGTCCAAACCCAAGATATACTGACAATTTCAAGTTTGGGCTAATCGAGTTTGATGAGGGCCGATTTGGCCCTCTAATGACATCATGACACATGGCATCTTAGAATAGCTAGTTGACACATAGACACCACTTAAGCAATGACTTGGAGTCCTAGATCGTGGTTTCTCTTCGCCCAGACTTGGCGACCTACCTTCATCGCCAACCTGGCGACCTCGACCACAACTCAGGTTGGCTAGCACCTCGCCCAGGGCCGACCTGTAGCACCTCGTCACTGTCCGAAGTGACCTCGATGCAGGGAGCGACCTCCCTCGAGGGCGTGCTGGCCTGACTGAGGTCCAGGTGGCGACCTGCGAGACGTGCTCGTCGATAAATTCAACATGCATATCCCGACACTCCCACGATTCTTGGAAGTTGGCCCACGTACCGAACATTCTGGAGGGTGGTCAACGTGCATGATGTCTACTTCCAAGGATTTCGGACCAGTTAGGCACGATTTTTCGGAAATCTTGGATGCGGTGTGTGAGGCCCACACTGAACAATGCCTATATAAAGGCACCAACCCTAAAGACACAGAGAGGAGAAAAAAGAAAGGTGCACATGATTATTTGCTCACTAGCACTCTAGCATTCAAGTATTCAGCTCGCATCCATAATATAGTACTGACTTAAGAATTGGAACGACCTCGTCTGGTTAGTCACCTCGGGTTCTCTGATCTATTATCTTGTAGCTTGGTCCAGCTCGCCACGCAACTGGTGTTTAGATCATCTTCCAGCTAGAGTATCCATATCGCGCACTATCAGAGCTTGAATCGACTATCCACAATCTGTTCGTACATCTCTATTCATGGTACATTAGAGCTGTGCATTGAGAATATCTCTCTAATCATTTATGCTATATTTGGTTTGAAGGAAAATGTAAGAAAAGAAAGGAAAAAATAATTGATTTCCCTACCTTTTCCTTCCTTTCTCTACCTTTTTCTTCAAACCAAACATGGCCTTATGGCAAGATATTTCTAATACACGAAGGTAGCGTTATGTGAGTAGAGATAATGGAAACACTTTGAGGGTTGCAGATCTGGAGTGGGGCTAATCACTAATGTTTTATCCAAGTGGTAGCCCAGATAGCTGCCAAGTAAATAGATGTTTTCTAAAACAGCAACCATTTTGAAAGGTTGGCGGCCATTTAATTAACTGACCATGTGGCTTATCAGTGGGCAACTCCGATTGTTCGATGCCTTTTATTTTATTTACTTTTTACAAGAATCTTTATTATAATTAATTAAATTTCAGCATAAGGTATGAGTGGGATTGTGTTTGTCCACACTTTAAGTCCGATGGACTTTTACATCACAGAGTAAAAACCTATTTAGGGACCTCACCTAAACCCTTAAGCTTTTTGGTTGAACAGTTTGTTAAAAATAAATTATTTAGGCTCAGTTTGGAAGGAGTAAAAATGCAAATATATACAAACCGTATATTTTGTATATATTTGCACTGTACATATTTACATTTGTACTCTTTTCAAACTGAGCCGTAGGCTTTGTTTGTTTCCCAAAAAAAACGAAAATAGCTCCTTTAATATTTCGTCCCATTTTATGTGTAAAAATGATTTCCCACCTCTTATAATAAATGGAAAGAAAAACAAGATTCTCATTGTAAAAATAGTTTAAAATTTTTGAAAAAACCTTTTCAAGATGTAAATCTGTTGAGAGCAAAAAGCATATGAACATGTTGAGGACATGACATCCAATTGTATGCATGGTTGGAAATATTTTTCTCCCGTAAATTTAACACACAAGTATGACTGTATGAGAGAGAGATATGGCTGGATGATGGCATTGACATGCTATCTGCAGCATTGTTAATCAACACACTTTTTGATCTCATGAAATCTGTCTCATTTATTGCAAACCCTAAATCAAACAGATATCACTCAGAGCCGCAACTACCACCAACAGGGAACCGGTCTCCAATATTGGAACCAACCCACGTAGGGGGTCAGCTTATTGTTGGGAGTTGGGGTTTACGATTCATGTGTTCTATAACTACTCCGTTCGTTGGCATCCAAGTTCCAACTCAAATACTGTGTCTTAACAACAACATAAAGCAATAAACTGGTGCAAGTGAAGTGACTACCAAGAACACGTATTTCGTATGAAGCTGAACTCACGCTTAAAAGATGAAACGAAAGAAAGACATCCCTCCTAGCTTTGCTCACGCAGCCTTGCATCCAATCTCATTGCTGAGATGTCATCACAAGGATGCGATGCTGCTATTGAGTTCCAATATGGCGATACACCACGTCAGTTATGTAGACGTAGGTCCTACGTGTCGGGCTGATGAGGTGGTAATCAATATCGTGATACACCACGTCAGCCATTCCCTTATATGAGAAGAGAAAACGCTATTCTAGTAGAAATGGGATTTGGATTCCGATTCCATCCAATCAAACGGTTGAAATTGAAATAGCTTATTTCGATTTCTAAAACTTTATTCCTCTAAAGTCTAAACCAAACGGGGCCTTAGGTTTCCTATACTTATTTTTCCTCAACTACTGTGTAAAGAACGAGGGGTGATTGTTTTTGCAAACCAATTAACAGAAAAAACCTAGGGTATAGAGTACAAACAGATGTTTAAAATAGAGAAGGTATGGGATTGAAACTTCAATCCTGAGAAATAATCTTTATAATCCTTTCTCACGTCGCAATTGAATATATATATATATATATATATATATATATATATATATATATTAGTTCCGTACGATCTCTTGGATAGACTTGCAGTACGTTTCGGATGAACTGATTGAGCTCAAGTATTTGATGCATGCTTGCAAATTGCAATGGGTGATGAGAGTAATAGGCTACGAGTAGTGTCGCCAAACATGCGAGTGGAGGAGATATGAGCCAATGAGGTGGTGGAGCTAGGAGGAACTCTGTGATTTTGTCTAATCCCGTGTTTTGATTGAAATTTTCCAATTGGGAGAAGGGATTTTATTTTTTATTTTTTTAAGAACCCTAAATTTTACTCCAACGGCCACTTTAAAATTTTATTAATTATCAACATCAAAAGGAAGATAAAAAGATACAGGGGAGCACAACCACCTTGCCCCAATAACCAAAACAAGAAAACTCCGCCTTACCCACTCCACCCTATCCAAAAACAGCAAGAAGAGACATCAGTCAATCGTAACTCAGTTTGGAAGCAGTATAAATGTAAATATACAACATAAATACATACAAAATCATACAAAATATAAGCTTTTGCACTATACATATTTGCATTTATACTCCTTCCAAACTCTGTCTAAGTTTCATATTATCCTCTTCCAGCAAGTTTATAAACTCACGTGGAACACCCTGAGTAGAAAAAGAATGGTATCTCCGCTCAGTTATGCCCATATTGGCAAAAAAATCAGTACATCGGTTCCCCCTTCTCTAAGAGTATGAAGGAGAAATTATCCTAGTATTTTAGAGACAAATTATCCTATCACCTAAGGCCATGTTTTTTTAATTCTTGCTCATTTCAATAAAAAAATGAATAACATTAGAGTGTCTGGTTACAAAATTCTTATCATGGGTTACATTCTTTTTAGAATGTAAAATCAGCCCCATAGCACAAAATTGATGAATAACCTGCAATATGAAAAATAAGCATGCCTCATCTTGCTCATTTTCATTCTTTGATAAAACTCTACCGACAAAACTACTACCATAATACCATGGATGTTTACTTGTGAAATCACTTTTACAAAAACACTTTTATAAAAAGTAGTTTTACACGAAAACACTTTAACCAAAGTTCTTTTACACGAAAGCACTTTTATAAAAATAAATTTATGAAAAGTAATGTTACGGAAACACTTTTGTGAAAGCACTTTTATAAAAGTATTTTTACATTAAAGCACTTTTATAAAAACACTTCAATAAAACAACTTTTACGAAAGCACTTTTATAAAAGTACCTTTATTGAAACACTTTTACAAAAGTTCTTCTATAAAAATCACTTTTATGATAGTACTTTTATGAAAATACTTTTATAAAAGCACTTTTACGAAAGTACTTTCACAAAACATCTATGCCAATTGGTAAACATTGATAATCAACCATCCACCGATAAACATCTATGCCAACAATTTTGGAGACCTAGGTTGGGGGTTTATGAATATTGACATAGTTTTTTTGAAGAATGAAAATGAGCAACATAAGACACTTGTCAGTCAGAAAAGAATTCATTCTTAAGAAAAAATGCTTGATTCATAGCAATCTATCTATTTTTACCAATTCTTTAATATTTTAAAAGTTCATCTTGAGTAAGAATGGGAATTGAACCCAACATGGCCTAACCCATTCCATCATTCATCAATTGAATGGCAACATGGCAGGGCAGGGCCAAGTTTTGCATTCGCCATCCTCTACCCCCAACCCAAATACCCCGCCTTACCCCAGTGGCCCAGTCCCAAATCCCATCATTATCTTGTTTCTAATCTTCAGAGTTTTGGGTTTTCTGAAAATCCACATCAAATCTCCACTGATATTATATTAGCTCTTTGAATTGTGATAAAATTTCTCACAAAGTTTTATTAGTTTGAACCCATTTATCTTATGGTACATCCTTGTATTGTAATAGATTTTTCACTCACTTTCTTCCTTCACTATACTATAAATATTTGAGGTGGAAGACTATATAAACTCCCAAAATTTTATGCGTAGCTCTGTATGAAGTGTGGAAATCTTTGGTACTAAAAATACGAAAAACACCCCATAAGCCCCGAGCCCTATAACATCTTGCGCTCTTAAACGTCAAATTTCAATTTTACGCCTCTCTTCTAGAAGACTCATTTTTATCAAGCCAATTCTATGTGTAGGGAAAAAGAAGGTTTCATTTGGTTTGATCAAGTAGAACTGAAACTTTTCGGTTGTAGCATTCAAAATCCATTCTGATGAAGGAAGATTTGGCCCGACCTCGTAATCACTAAACATGTGGCAAATGCAAGCAGCTCAGCACAACAGCGCACCCAGGGCGCAAGCACCAAAGGGAAGAAACCGGTAGTCCGAACTCCCTTCTAGGAGCCTGAACTCCCTATGAGAAGCTCGACCTCCCTACGAGGAGCCCAAACTCCCTACGAGGAGCCCGAACTCTCCCTTAGGCCCTGAGGCACACAAGGCAGTAACCCGAACTGGCCCGCCTCATGGCACTTCGGGACACTCCCTTATCCGAACTCAAGACTTCACCTCGTTCGCCACTTTAGCACTTCACCTCCGAGACGTCGAACTGAACAAACGTACCATACCTGACACCGAGGAGATCCGTATCCAAGGGCGGCGCACCTGACTGACTTGGGATCTGATGCTTGACAGCCGCACTTCAACGGTCACCTACCACCGCCACCTGCCACCGTCATCGCCAGTCGCAGAGACGGCTCCAACAAAAGGGAGCAGTGGCGGTTCCGTCCAGCAGAGGGGATGACACCCGAACTGGCAGGAGACCAGAGGTAATCGTACCCGACCTGACAGAAGCTTAGGAGTGAGTACACGAGGTGGCTATAAAAGGCTCCCTACCCCCAAGAACAAGAGACGTGAACTTTGCGCCATCTGGTTTTATCTTGCCTAAGAATTCTAACTTGAGCTTCAGGCCATTCATACCGGGTTCCCCCCGGAGCTTCCCCATCTTCTCTGTTTTCAGGCTCCCTGTAGCTCCATTCAGAGGCAAGGTCGCTAACAGCTAGGATCAGCCGGATTGCGCACAATCAATTGGCATCGTCTGTGGGAACGCTTCAAAAAGCCTCCCTCTAAACTCTCATAACCTCTTTTCTTCAAAAAAACCCAACACTCATGGCTTCTTCCAGCAACGCCGGACGTGGCACGGAGACAAACACCACCGGGGAACAACTTCAAGTCCCCATGGTATGCGTCGGACAGTTCACCATCCCCCTTTCGGTGGATGGGATCCCCAGCTTGAATGCGCCACAAGCAGTGGCGC
>NW_010729075.1:12222393-12299643 GCF_000365185.1 Nelumbo nucifera
CAGTCACACTTCATCAGGCAAATCCCGAGGTCAGAGAACACTGAGGCCGACGCCCTATCCCGCTTAGCCAGCACGAGTCACAACGCCATGAGAACCGTGTACATAGAGAACTTACCTCGGCCCAGCATTCTTGATGGGGCAGAAGAGGTCGCTCCCGTCCTTGAAGCAGAGCCGAGCTGGATCGACCCACTCGTGAGCTTCCTACTAGATGGAACCCTCCCTGCGGACCGCAACGCAGCCAAGACGGTGCAGCGCCAGGCAGCCAAATACGTCATAATAGACGAACGGTTGTACCGACGATCCTACATGCTCCGCTACCTGCGTTGCTTGCGACCTACCGAAGCCGAGCTCGTACTCCGCGACACTCATGAAAGTCTGTGTGGCGGACACCTGGGGGGCAGAGCCCTCGCCCAAAAGGCACTTCGACAACGATATTACTGGCCAACGATGAAGGCAGAAGCCGTCAATCTCGTCATAAAATGCGACAAGTGTTAGAAGCATGCCAATATCCACCATCAGCCTGCTGCCGACCTCAAGTACCTCACCAGTCCATGGCCCTTTGCACAATGGGGCATCGACCTTCTGGGGCCATTCTCGCCAGCAACAGGTGGGAGAAAGTTCCTAGTGGTGGCAGTAGATTACTACACAAAGTGGATAGAAGCCGAACCCCTGGCAACAGTTACAGCCTGAAATATACAGAACTTCTTTTGGAAGAACATAGTATGTCGCTTCGGGCTACCTCGGGTACTAATCTCCGACAACGGCAAACAGTTAGGGGATATAAGTTCCAATAATGGTTCCAAAATATGGGAATTCGTCAGAACTTCACGTCGGTTGCACACCCGCAGGCAAACGGTCAGACAGAAGTAATGAACAGAGCCATCCTCCGCGGACTGAAAGCACGACTAGACCAAGCCAAAGGGTTGTGGGCGGACGAGCTACCAAGTGTCCTGTGGGCTCACCGAACTACGGAAAAAACCGCCACGGGAGAGACCCCCTTTAACCTCACCTACGGCACCGAAGCGGTAATCCCGGCGAAAATCAAAATACCTACATTGCGACTAGAAGCATATGACGACCAGACAAACGGAGATGAGTTACGCACCAACCTCGACCTATTGGATGAGGTAAGAGACCTTGCGCACATTCGAACAACGGCCTACCAGCAAAATGTAGCTCGATACTATAACGCCAGAGTAAAAAAGAGGAGCTTCCGCGTCGGTGACCTGGTTCTCCGTAAGATCATGGTACCCGAACCCCTGCGTGGGCAAACTCGGACCAAATTGGGAAGGACCCTACAGAGTAAAGAAAGCACTCGGGGGGGCATACGAGCTCGAAACCATAGAGGGTAAGCAAGTACCCCGAGCATGGAACATCGTCAACCTAAGGCGATACTACCTATAGGCCGTGCGAGTGCGGTAATCCGGGCAGGAAACAGATTGGACGTATGGTCAATTCAGCAAATACGTTCAAATCGGGAGAAAGAACAGCCAACACTTAACCAAAAGAAAAGTCATTCCATTTCAAAGTAAGGTAGTACATTTTAAAAAAAAATTTACAAGCCCGGAGGTACTTCTTCATTATCAGAAAGCACTTCGGCGATTCCCGAAGGCCCTACCTCGCCCTCGGAGTCTGGCTCACCATCGGCAGCATTGGCCATCTCCTGAGTTATGCGCGAAGTGGATATGACACTAATATCGAGCTTGGGGTACGTATTCCGGATCATCCACCGGCTTAGCTTGAAACCCCTTCGGTACGAATCCACCATTAGGTCCTCAAAGCACGACGAGGCGATGTACTCATCGACAACCTTTTTCTTGGCATCTTCAATACCTTGAGAAATGATCTGCAAATCCAGCCTTAGGTCCGCCATGTGCTTCACTACGACTCCCATGGCCTCGGCATCCCTTTGAGACCTCGCCTGCCTGGCCACAGCAGCTCGGGAAGCCACCTTGGCAGCTCGGAAAGTTGTCTCAGTAGCCCGAAGAGCCTCTTCAGCAGCTCGCGCCTGCCTCGAGCTCCTTTCCACCTGGGCCGCCAAGGCGTGAATAGAAGAGTTCACCTTCCAAAAAGAACGAGTGAGTAACAACGCGGCAAGAAGGATAAAAGCAAAAGAGCTCGATAAAAAGTCTGACTTACCACCATGGCATGAGTAACAGCACGGCAGGCCACCTGGTGCAGAGGGAGATCGGTCCACGCCGCGACCTCCTCGGGGAAGATGGCCACCTTACTCTTTTGAAGAGCGTAGGTCGGCTACAACACACTCCTGAATTCCCCTGGAGCCCCCGAGCCTGAGGGCCTAGCTCGCGTATGAGCAGACCCAGAGTAAGCAGGAGCACCAGAGTAGGTGGGAGCCCCTGTGTAAGTAGTCTCAACATACGGGCCCCCTGTTGCTTCTTGCATTGGAGGAGCCATCTCGGGCTTCTTGGGCGGATCCCCCGACGGGTAGTCCGGTACCTCGGGCTCCGCATCCTGGGGCAGCTTGGCGCGAGTTCGCTTGGCGACTCGCTTCCTCCTCTTCATGCCTTGAAATAAGCGCTCACCACGAGTCCCTCGTGAGTCCATCACACCTACAAAAAAGAGTTCGGCATCAGGAAAAAGCCAGACAGAGCAAAATAGAACCTCCAAGTAAGGAACCTACATGAGCTCAGGCCGACCGCAATGAGCTTGGCTTCCGTCAGATACTGTTGGCACTTTAGCCCAAGCCGCGCCCATTGCTGGAGGCCCTTCGCCGTCTCTTTGTCAAGCGTAACACCGGAGTCAGGGGCAGCCATCCCCCACCCGGTCTGAAACGGCCACCCCAGCACACTTCGCACCCCAAAGTAGTCACGCTTCCACGCCGGGACCTTGTTAGGAAGATCGTGTAAAAGCTTAAAACCCGGGCGAGGTGACAAGTAATACGCCCGCCTACGCCCGGAGAGGAGATCCGCTTGCTTCTTAGGCATTAAGATGGAAGAGAAGATCTCCAAGTCTAAAGGAAAGCCCTGTTCGCTAAATAGGGAGATTGTCCCCACCAAATTGCGAAAGGAGTTCGGGTGAAGCTGACCGACCGTAACGCCGAAGTGATTCAAAACCTCGACAAAGAGGGGATGAAAAGGCAATCGCAGCCCCGAGCTGCTCACGGTATATCACGATCTCATTAGGACTGTACTCCCAAGGAAAACTACCCGAAGGTATAAAATAAGCGTACTCCTCAGGCAAGTTGTAATAGGTAATGAGGGATTGGAGTCCCTCAGGCGTCATGGTCGAGGGGCCAAACTTGTCTAACGTCCGACCCCGACGAGAGGTGGACGCCAAACTACCCGAGGTGCCTCGACCTACGGGTTCGAACTCTTCCTCGAGCTCTGCCTCTGGCTCGCTAGGACTATCAGGGGATGCGACTCGGTTCGTAGAACCTGCATCTGACCCACTTGAAGGACCGTCTGAGCATTCCGAGCTAGACATCGAGGAGAGAAGGTGGATTCCAGGGAGGTACTCACCCGGAAAAAAAGCTTCAACAAGACCGAGAACTTGAATGAGCGTAAACCTGAGAACGCGAACTGAAAGCCTGGGCGCGAGCTGAAACTTGTACGCGAGCTCAAGAGGCAGCACAGAAGTGAAAGCGACTGTGTTCCCCCACTACTTATACCCACAGTGACCAAGAAGCAACGGCATAGATCAAAGCCAATCCAACGGCCCGCAGTCGCGCTGACTGCACGTCCCCTGAGATCGAGACGTGATTGGCGCACGTCTTTTTGAAACTGACAGAGCGTCGGCGTTCGTCTTTCTGAAATTGACAGAGCGTCGGCTCACGTCTTCCTGAAACTGACAGAATGACAGCGCACGTCTCATCATTAAAAGCGGCAGCGGCACGTTTTCAAAATTTGAAAGGACGCCTGCTGTCACGTCTTCCAACGGCGCGCCTTTTTGATTTTTAAATAAAGCGTGCGCTGTCATGTCTGGCAACATTTATAGGTAGGTCGGCGTGTCTTCCGTCTTCTGGGCGCTTGAAGAAACTAACCCTGACAACGCACCTCGCGCTATCAGTCAACCGAGATTCAAAGTACGGGACAAATCCACCTGCCACCTTGCGAACTCCCCGCGCCAAGGCAAGACCCTTAGCACGAGGAGTGGGGGGTAATTGATGAAGGAAGATTTGGCCCGACCTCGTAATCACTCAACACGTGGCAAAGGCAAGCAGCTCGGCACAACAGCGCACCCAGGGCGCAAGCACCAAAGGAAAGAAACCGGCAGTCCGAACTCCCTACGAGGAGCCCGACCTCCCTACGAGGAGCTCGAACTCCCTACAAGGAACCCTAACTCTCCCTTAGGCCCCGAGCCACACAAGGCAGTAACCCGAACTGGCCCGCCTTATGGCAGTTCGGGACACTCCCCTATCCGAACTCAAGACTTCACCTCGTTCGCCACTCCAGCACTTCGCCTCTGAGACGCTGAACTGAACAAACGTACCATACCTGACACCGAAGAGATCCGTATCCAAGGGCGGCGCACCTGACTGACTTGGGATCTGACGCTTGACAGCCGCACTTCAACGGTCTCCTACCACCGCCACCTACCACCATCATCGCTAATCGCAGAGACGGCTCCGACAAAAGGGAGCAGTGGCGGTTCTGTCCATCAAAGGGGATGACACCCAAACTGGCAGGAGAACAGAGATAATCGTACCCGACCTGACAGAAGCTTAGGAATAAGTACACGAGGTGGTTATAAAAGGCTCCCTACCCCCAAGAACAAGAGACGTGAACTTTTCACCATCTGGTTTTATCTTGCCTAAAAATTCTAACTTGAATTTCGAAACATTCATACCGGATTCCCCCCGGAGCTTCCCCATCTTCTCTGTTTTCAGGCTCCCTGTAGCTCCATTGAGAGACAAGGTCACTAACAGATAGGATCAGCCGGATTACGCACCATCACATTCCAACCTAGAGTCCAACTGCGGGAATTAACTAACGACATGCAAATGCAATAAAACAATGAGGGATTTCAGTATTAAACATTCTTTCTACAATCATTAGAACAAAAGAGTTGGAAGGTTTTCAGATATGAAGAAATTACTGGTCAGTATCGCTAGTGAGAAGAGTGAGCTTGGAAAGTTTGATTTCTTTCTATTATCAAAAGTTTGGTTTTTATTTGAAAGGAAACCGACTCCATATGAGAACGTCTCAATGTGGACTAGCGACCTTTAGTCATTGAAACATGAAAGTGAGAAGAGAGAGTTGTAACTTCAAGGATACAGAAAGTGAGAAGAGATAGTTTGAGTTTAATCAGTTTATAAGTTGCAAAAGAGAACAACATAGCGAAATGACCAAAAGCACCCCTATAACTATAAGCATGCGGGACCCACATAAGATGAAGTTTAATTTAATTATCATCATCTCATTCGTTCATCGGTGGGCATCAGCGTGGCGTCTGCTTCAGTTTAAAGTCGAGAGATGCAATATTTTCCCGAGATGAGACGTATGACATTTAAAAGAACCAACGAATTTCTCGAGTTAAGGAGATTACTGCCTTTTGATTTAACACCAATCTTCCCTTTCTTCTGTGCTTTTTTTTTTTTGCTTCTTCGTTTTTTCTTTAATTTACATACTGTTACATAACTGTCATAGAGCCCACTACCGGCCGGTACCAGTCCAAAATCCGGCATGCCGAAACCCGGTTTAAAGAGCCGGCAGCGACTCGGGGCGCCACGAAGAGTCCGAAAAATCGGATGACCCAGAAAATACGTCTGAATAATCAAACAACCCCCCCAATGCCACAAACTCTCCGGCGTTGCCTTCGTCATTGTTGTTGTTCTCGCTACTGATCCCGAAACCCAATGAGTCGTAGCTCGGGATGTCGTCATCAAACCCCCAGATCTGATCGAATCCAATGGCATCAGAGGAAACACATAATATATCATCCTCTTCGTTCTTCTCCTCTTCACCGGAAGACGAGGAGAAAGTTGGTGGGAGCCCAAGCTCATCGTCCGAGGCTTCTAAAAGGTATCCAAGGTCGGGCTGAGACTCGGTGGAATGAGCCACCTCCACTTCAGGTGGCAGCTGGGATGGTGGGAGACTAATTTCTTCTTCGAAACTCTTTATTACAGAAGCCAGGTCTTGGTTTCCGGGGTTCCGGTCTAGAACAGTATCAGCGTCGTCCAGGATATCAAGGAGGTTGTCTCGGATTCTCTTTGCTTCGGGCGAGTCCGATTCCAAGTCCTCCGAGTCATCCCGGACTCGCTTGTTGTTGGTGGCAGTAGGGGTGGTGGTGCTGTCTTCCATGAGTGTGGAGAGAGAAAGAAAGAAGGGAGCAAGTCTAACAGACTTGAAGCCTCCAGGGAGGGAGGGTGGAAACTAGAAACAGAGGAAGGAGAGAGAGAGAGAGAGAGGGGGGGGGGAACCGGGGAAGGGGATATTAGTAGTGTGGAGAGAGAAAGCTAGGTTTGCAGTTGAGTTGGTTTGGAATTGTAGAGAGAGAAAATGAAAAAGTGATGCGTGTGGGGGAGCAGAGGAGGAGGGAGGGTTTTATAGGGAGGAAAGCAATGAGAGATTATAATAATAGGGAATTAGGGAGGTATGCAGGCGCGTGTTGATCGGATGCTTCGACCATCACGGACGTCTCGCCCTTTCTTATTTATTTCTGACTACTGTTATCTTCTTTGGTGTCCTTTCATCTTTTTGTTTTATGAACTCCATTTAATTTAGGGTTTGAAGTCCGGTCCGATCCGGCCCCACCGATCACGGCTTTGCTTTTCTTTTTTATCATTTCCTTTACTAGCTCAGCTTCCAGCGCAGCTCCACTCGGCTCGACTAGGCTAGGCTCCTTTTTGCAACCAAGGGTGGAAGGACAATCCGTTTTACCGTTAGGGGGTTAATAATAATAAAATGAATAAAACGTCCTTGGTTGGATTGGGGTCGTTAATGATCAGTTACTGTGGGTGAACGGTGGGGTGAGTTTGGTCATTTGGGTCGGGATATTTTTATGTTAGGCCTGGATTTGTGGTGGTGAAAGCTTTCAATATTGTCTAATGAAGGATTAAGACGCGTAGATTGATTGAGGAGTCAAATCCAAAAAAGGGAAGACGAAATGTGAACACGTCGACGAGATGAGCAGATTACATGTGTAAAAAGGGTGTAGCCTGTGGCTGTGGCTAGCGGTTGGTTTTTGCTTGCAGAAGCAAAACACGCAGAGAAGGGGGCCAAGAGGCCATCAGTTTGCCTTTTTAGGTAGTGGGATTGAGAGAGGAAAAAGAAGATCCAATCCGCATACGTTTTATTTCATTTTCCCCAATGTCTTCTTCTGAATCAGATTTTTCAATAGATGAACCGAAAGTGAGAGAATGGGATTTCGGCCGGATCCATATCCACGTCCGAATAGGGGGTTCATACTTCATAGTTTAGAATAGATAGACCCCAACAACTAAGTATAGGTAGGTATAAAGCAACCCGCTCCATTTCATGCCCTATATACAAGACAAGGAAGTTGTTGATGGATTATTAGAATCTTCTTCCTTGAGGTAGAACCACAAGAATGGCACATTTTATGATTGAAGTCCTAATGGTGGAAATAAAACTTTCAAGGCAAAATATGTCAATGAGCCCAGATTTGAGGAAGTAAAGTGGGGTCATTCGGAGCCTTCCCAATTCCCCTTTCCCCTTTCCCCATTCCGGAATTGCTCTAAGGGGGGTATGTCCTTAATTAACACATGCACCTTAGTTTGCTACTATTTTAAGGACTTGATAGATTTTTCTTCCGGACCAAGAATCTGATTGCACTACTACTACTATTACTATTATTTAATACCGTACGTTTTACGTTCTTGAATATGCAGTGATGAAAAACGGAATGTTAAAAAAATATACACCACATGATAGAAGATTAAAATAGAGCAACGTATTGGTGCTTATGAATTGCACCCTGATACACAAAAAATGCGTATGGTGAATATTGATTTTTAAAACATGAAAGGACCATTGTTAAATATCAGGGCAAAAGGTTGTAAATGTGTTCCTGGTGAACTAATATTAGGTCTGGGCCGGGCATCTAGAAAGCAACTCAACGTGAGGCTTGTTCCAACGAAGAATAAGGCCAAAGTTCCTTTGATCCTTGTCTAATGGCAATTACAATATTGTGACAAATCTAGTCTCATTCATGATTTCTAACATGGAAGATCACAGAGGCAATTTAATACCAGGTAGTAGTTACGCCACGTGTTTCCATTTGCACTAGACCAATCGGAACAAACGGTTTTTTAGTTCGATCTAGACCACAAAATATTCTGATTCTTGAGGCTGATCAATGGTTAGACCGTGGAAGTTGAGAACCTTGACGCTTTCTGCTTTGGTATCCGGCTCATTATGTTACGAATAAAATTAAGTCAACACAATAAGAGAAGGGAAGCAGAGATGGAGCACTTATTAACCAAATAGACCACTTCATCAGTTCATCTTATTGATACAATTCCTTTGGCCTTGTGGGCCCTTAATAGTTTGGGAAGGTTCCTACAACTTTCCGGTAAGTGTTTTGTTAACCAAATAGACCTCTTTTGTTTTATCTCTCTTGGTGACTAGCTTTATTAGAAAATTTTTATCAGATTATTTTTCAAATCTGAAGGAGAGAATTTGTGCAGAAATTATTATCCAGTGGGCAACCAAATAATGCCAACACAATTCTCATTAGCCATTTTAAAACCATTCTTTTTTTAACAAAAGCCATTGAGACTTTTGGCTTTCTGATTACCCCCCTATGGCCAGCTTATAAGAAGATGGAATCTCCTGTACTCTATCAACCCACCATAGTCCATACAAGTGGAACCTTCTATTTCAAATCATGTTACAACATTGGCAGGTGATATATTTTTATAGAAAAAAAAAAAAAAATTGGAGATTTCATCTAGCCTGAATCTCTTGCGAGCAAAAATTATGCTCACATATTGCCAATAACAAAGGCATTGAGAATATCTTCTATACACGTATTTTAAATTCGTGGAAAGATATTCTCAATGTACAATCGGAATCCCATGCTTTTACGGTGTGCATGAAAAAAAAAAAAAAAAAAAACAGTTGAACCCGGTTACCTGAAATTTGGCTCAGCCCTAAAACTAGCTAGCTTAAGCATCTCTTTAGTTAGCATAGACACAATGGTAAAGAAAAAGGTAGAAAACCGGTTTTCTTCTCAAAATGGGTTTGCTCATCAACCAAACAACAAAAAATTCGATTTCTTATTAACATGGTTTAACAGCTTGGCATTGGTAGTTGGTATCATCATTCAGGAACCAGGATGTCATATCTAGGATTGTTGATCGGAGCATGCAGTTTAGATTAAGGATCTCGATACTCAAGGCAAAGTTTGGGGGGAAAATGGCTGTTTGTGATGACGAAATTTACTCTGGTAATGTATTTTTGGGCCAACCAATCAGTCCCCCTAGGATTAGTTGGGTCCTTGGCGTAATTTAAGCAAATGAAGCAAATAGTTAGATGGCGCCTAATTTTCTTCTGGTAGTGGAAGGTTCAAGAAACACAAATTAAAAGAGACCACCACCTTGCGGTAGCTGATCCTGAGGCTGAGGTAATTTCAATTAACAATCGGTTAGATATGGCCTACCACTACTCCACAAGGCTAAGCAACATGAACATGGATGGCTTCAACCTTCACCAAACCAACTTTCAGCACTCGCCCCTCCACACTCCATTATCTGTGTTATTATCGGGTTTGAATAGATGGCTAATTCTGATTAAACAAAATAAAAAACAGCAAAAAATATGTTGTTCAGGTCAAAGTTTGAATGTTCCGATCAACAGTTTGTTGATCAAATCAATATTTTTTTTGCAAAAAAAAAAAAAAAGAAAGATTTTAAGGTGAAATAGAATCAATTATTTGACCAATTTCCAGTTTTTCCGATTCAATTATCAGGTCCAGTCCCTTTTCAAAACCATGTTATTTTGTAACTCAACTTCATGGGTTGGTTTCTACTGTGAAAAATCCAATTATTATTATTATTATCTTTTGATTTATGGCGAAATTTCTTCTGATACATCTCTTAAAGCGTGGAGAGAAGGAAAGAGAGAGACACAAAAGAGGGAAAAGCACATATACCAACTCAAATTCATGCGTGAAGAGTTGTTTGATACGTGACTTACTGACTTATGAGGTCAGTTGGAAGCAAAGAAACAAGATGTTGGTTTCTCAACTGCAATTAGGAATAAGGAATCCCCCAATACCTCTTCTCTTATGCACACGCAAATAGGGGGTATCGTATATGATTGAGAGATTCCGAATTTGCATCACCCCCCTACACAATTTGCGGGCTTCCTCCGCTAGCCGTCCTTGATTACTATATGTAAATAAGGCGAATTTTGTAATTTTAAGAGAAGATAAAGTACAAATCACATACGTGTTCCCTCTTTTCCCAATTAGATTTCAAATGTTTGCATCTGTATGACTAATTAAAAGCCCACTGTAATCAGTAATGTTGTTAATAATTGGGGATAACCCAGCCAGCAGCACATCAAGAGTAATAATCCCAAAGCCCATTTCTTATGTGTGTCTGTGGTCTTTTACTTTTCTTTGCCGTAGAATCGTAATCGTCTTGAATGCAACCTCATGAATCATGATACAGAGTCCATTATTTGGAGACAGTCGTAGTTAACACGACGGAGATCTGGTCTGCCCTTTATTCCTTGGACATCTGATTGGAATCTTTCGACTCGGGAATCCAACAGCCACCATTGTAGATCGTGTGGAATTAGACGAATACTTTAATCCAACGGGTGCAAGCAACAAATTGAAATTGTCTAGAAACAGGGTCATGAAAATAAATAGGAGAGTAGATGTGAAATGTCTCTTTTGGTAATGGTTTAGAGTGGGAATAGGAGGTATCAGAAAGGAGAGAGGTCCTCCATCCGTGGTATAAATCCAAGCGGGTCCCACCTAAAAAGAGACCAGGTGTTGGAGTGTGGGGCCCCACCAGAAAAGTACGCCTAACGGCCTTTTACTTAACTTATACAGGGATATTTACACCCTAGCCTACGTACGAAAAGCATCTTTTGGAGCCGAGTGAGCCGAGTGATGAGAGAGTCTACGCTTTTGTACGATACGGCCGACGAAGCCGAACTTGAAGGAAGCGACACCAAGCGAAACAATTCAACAAGAAGAGGGGGTGGGATTTGTTTGGGTTGGGACTTGGGAGGCGGTGTGTTACAGAAGCCAAGCAAAGCATGCTTCTTCGCACCACGTTGATCTTATCGTCGTCGCCGCTGCGTCTGCATCCTGCATCCATGGTCGGCTGGCCTTGACCGCTACAAGATCCCTGCGTGTGTGTCTATCTTACCCTTCTCCAATCTCCATCCTACCGACGAAACCCTATATTTTTTTGCTTTATCTCAACAGACCACGTGGCAGTTGGCACCTCCCCTTCTCTTACCAGAAATCTCGGGTTTAGGTTGTTGTAGGTGTAGTACCGATTGATCCGGTAAACGACGAAGCTTAGACGCTAAAACACCGCCACACACGAATGATGATGATGGGTGACAAGTCACATGAGGCGACGGTTTTTTGGACAGTTGTGATTTGTCTGGGGGCCGTGTGCGTGTGTGACTTCTGTATGTGATCGCACGTCTTTTTATCTTTTATGCCGTGGTTTTGTCGAGTCCAGGAGGCGGGGCCTTGGTGGTGGATGAGTGGATGAGTCCGACTCATTCCTACGTTCCTATTCCCTCCCACAACTTCTGACTCTGTTCAGACTCCTGACGTGTTTTTCATTTTTTTTCTCTTTTCCAATATTTTGTTTTTTAGTCAATTCTTATTTTCTATTTTATTGCTTCCCGCCCCTTCTGCCTTCGTTTATCCACTCTTACGGTCTTACCATTAATTATACACGATTAACGTCAAATGTTCGTCTTTATCGATTTATCTTCTGGTAGTTGGATTTTTGGATAATTATGCTGCATTAAATGAGAGTTGAGATCTTCCACCAACAAAACACGTTCCCACTCTATCAATCTTACCGCACATCTCATCATAAAATATTAAACTGGAACTCGCCATGCATTAGATATAAACTGAATTCTGAACTCTTGTTATATTCCCAATAAATTTATTCGTGGGAAATGGTCATAGAAAATGAATATTTTCAAAGGATAGGTAGTAATTGTAGGAAAAAAATTATATTGTTTTCTTAATATAAATAAAATAAAATAAAAAGATTACTTTCCTACTGATACTGAATATCAGTTTCAGAGGAAATAAAATGCAATCTTACAAAAGTAGCCTTCGCGTAATTAATAAAAGCCTAAAAGGGTTGAGAAAATACAGCCGACAAATTTTACCTCGAAAAGAAATTTCTGTCTAAAGGCAGGGAATACGGAAAAAAACACACCAAGTATGCGGGGCCTACCATATTGAAGGCCACAATCCAGCGGTATATGAGAATGCAACGTTGGGTGTATAACCTCCCGGCTTCCAATCCCGCGGTTTAAATTGAAAGGAGATAATCTCGATCCAAATTGCGAAATAACAACTGTCTGTTAGACAGTCCGTATGGCCAACTTTATTTGTGTTTGGATCATATTCCACACTCACACTGGTTGTGGCTGGGTACGGCCTTTTCCCGTCGCTGGCTGCGAACCGCCGTGCAAGTTGAAATCCACCAGAAAGCCAAAGGAGGTACAATCGACATGCAGACAGAGTCTGAGTCTGACAGCCATTAGATTCGTATAGAGCTGGACCCCACACCCACAGACAAAGACTTATTTAATCAGAAAATTGTGGTATGCGTGAATACTACGAAGTTCTCACCTAGACTACTCGCTTTATTTAAGATAGGTGGGGCACGAGCTTACATGCATGACTGGCTTGCGACCGTTGAAATGGTGGGACCACCTTGTCTTCTTGAATAACGGGTATATTTTCGTCGGTTCGTGTACTACTTCGGTGCTTCATCCTTGCCAGGCCCAGGATGAACCATAGCAATTGATCGGCTTGATTATATGGGCTAATTTCTAAAAATACGGTTCTCAGTTCTCACGCTCTTTATTAAATCTGACTAGTAGTCTGATGGAGTAGGTCAATTGGAAATTTGTGAGGGAGGACTTTTTCACCTGTTCTTGCATTCAATTACTGTAACGCTTAGCAGTCGACTTTAGTTCCAGTTCCCAAAGACCACTCTAAAACGTCTAGGGCATCGTCATTAGTCACAGTGTGATCCAGGTTTCTTAAGAGCAACTACTGGATTATGCTCGGGTCGGGGTAAGATCCCATATTCTTATATTGTAAATGTTTGGCCACGTGGCAATTGGCATCGTCCCTCTCATTTTAGGAGGCACTTGTTCAATCCCATCCCATGGAAAATGAGGTTGCAGGTAGGGATGAGGCACTTGTTCAATATCAGAGCATTCTACAATACCGTATAATTACAGTTTTGTCCTTACAAGAGATCACATGATAGCAACATATAGGAAGTTCAATTTCCTTGGTGAATTACTGAATTTGTATTATTTTGTTGAAATGTCCTTGCAATTTATTTTTATCACAATGAGGGCCAGGACTTTGATGTAGATTAGCATTTTGTGTTGAAATATATCATTAATTAGATTTGTTGGTTATTTGGTGCAGAGCGAGCGGGATCTGCTCCTCACAAATGTACTTCACACTTGGGCACCTTACATGCATATTTATTGTGCATTGGAAGCATCTCCCATGAATAATAACTTAAAAATATGAAAGATGTTCTGAATGTATGGTAAGATGTGCGTGTGAAACATCCTTACAGCATGTTTTGGTTGCACATTAGGACCATTTCCCGTGCAAAGTGCATTTTGTGAGTAGTAGATCTCAATTTATGCAGAGCTGTCAATTGTCAAGCCTACCCATAGAATTGAACGATTATGTTACTTCTAGTTCTGCGGATTTGTGTCTAATTAATAATTGCGTTGGGACAGTTTTTTGTCATTTTGAACTGATTAAGACCCCAAATTTATAATGAGGGATTTATTTTCTTTCTAATTTTTGTTATATTTTATGTTAGGATAAATTTCATAGAATATATAAGATAATTTTGGTTAGACACTTGTTTTATCTACATATAAAGAGTTTATTATTTACGGTCGTTCTTATTATGGTTATATATATTATTATGAAAGAATCAAGCTTTAAGTTGTTTTTATCATAGGTAATTAAATTATACATGTAAACTATAATAGGATACAATTGGGGTCAGACCAAATCATTCGGATTAATAATTGGTTTGGTTATGGGTCAAATTCATAGAACCAATTTCATAGTATTTGATTTGAAACTGGACCACCCTATTCCAAACAAGACACGACCCATTGATAGCTCTAAATTGGTCTGTAGTTCGATCATTCCATTCCAAGATTAGTAACTCGCTTGATGGTGCATTCACGTTGAAAGATTTAAGATAGGTCTCCTCATTTGAGAGGTGCTTACACTAAACCCACCGTGTTGATTTGATGACTAATCTCTAAATCACTAAAAATTAAAATTTTGGATTGGATGACCACTGAAAGTGTGTGTATATAAACATTGGATTTTTTTTTTTGTGTTTTCCAATCAAAAAAGACTTATTCTTTGGGGGCATTTTTTTTTAGATTTTGAAAAGGGGAAAAGTAGGTCAATATAATTTTAGTTCTTATTGACCAAGAATCCTATATTCAATTTTTAGATTTATGTGGGGATTAGAAAAAATTTATTTTTCTGATATCACTTATCCGGGTAAATGATACCCACCTCCTAGTTGGGTAAATAACTTTCCCACCTAAGGAAAAAACTGCTAACATTTGAATGGGACAAAAATACTCTTTTATAATGGATTTTTATAGTTAAAATGATCATTACCTTATTTACCTAGGAAATAAAAGAACATGAATAACTGTAATTATCCTATTAAATGTTTTTTAAGAAAAACTTATTCAGATAATTACATTTACCCAGATAAATAATTTATCGAAAAGCAAATGATGCCTCATAGTTCATCTATTTTGAAACCTTTCAAATTTGGCTTAAAAGTTTTCATTGTGAGAATGCATTATTCTCCTAAAATTGGAGTTTAAGAGGACATCCCATCTCCTTTTCCAGTGGATGATAACACCATTGAAGATGCTATATACATCTTTCCATGCGATGAATCTTATATTGGTCCTTTACTTTTACTGGGCGCCATGCATATTCTACCAGAGAGGGTTCAGGTTACTGTAAAATGCCCATTACAGAGGCCAACTGTTCCAGATACTTTTTACATCTTTTCATGTAAAGCGAGATCTTCGTGGGTCGTCTTCTTTTACTCGGTGCCCTGCAAATGCAAATACTAGCCGGTTCATAGGAGCTTGCCCTCTTATCAGACTCACTAATATTGATCCGAGGCCACTTGCAGTTGGGGAGGGAGTATCACTAGTCAATCATCTGGACAAAGGAGGCATCGTCGCTATCCCTTTGTACCTGATGCAAATTTTGCATTCATATACTTCCAAAGACAGTGGCAGGTAGGTTTCTCATCTACCTCTGCCTTTCGCCTTTCCCCACTGAAACCAACAAAAGACGGTGCTGATCTACTACTCTGTGACAACTATTCTAGTACTGTGTTTATTATTTATTACATAAAAAATATTATGATTTTTTTTAATAAAAGAAAGGAGAAATTTATTAAATTAAAAGCTGAGGAAATGAGATATAGAAACCTTCCGCTTTTTTATATGTATGACTTGCGACTTGTTTTACCGCTATAAAATCTTAATCCATTACAGCAACGAACCTTTATTTTGTTTTTAAAAATTGAAACCTGTAACCAATGAATGATGGACATAGTGGGGGTTTCCAAGTTGCCCATCACTGTGGCATTGTATTTTTGCTAGTGGTGGGGACCAGTGTATGTGATCCGGGACCATGGAATTATGGATGGATTTCACATGTACTTCGCCAGCACAGCCCAAAGAATTCTTTACCTTCCAAGTTGACAGTAAATCCGAGGAATTTTTGCCACGTGGAAAGAAGAAACCATTTACTTTGTTCCAGTACAAAAGAAAATCGTGAAATAAATCAATGAGCATCAAGCACACTGGACACCTACGCCATAGGGGATTGATGTGGACAAAAGCGCCATCCGTCCATCTCAGAGGACAAAGAAGATGATGGTCCTTTGCTTTATGAAAAATGGTTTATTGGATTAGCCACATCACCCAATCGAATAAATAAGAAAGCTAGCTGTCAAATCCTCCATAACAAAAGATTATACTAATTGGATGGTTAAGATCATCCAATTGATTTGATTTGTGGATTTATCTTTCATTTATTTTTAGTTTTTTTTCGAATTACAAGTGGACCCACTTAGTGGGCTTTTCCATCATCAGCGAGAGTTCAAAGATACTCATCATGGAGGAAAAAAAAAAAGCACAAATGGGCACATTAATAATGACATGAATTCCTTTTTTTTTTTCTCTTTATTCCTTCTCCACCGATGATAATTCCTTGCTTTTTCGGGTTAATTCTTCTGGTATTTTGGTAGGAAGCTGATAACTTTGACACAGTGGACATCCGAATTAATCAAGGTTCTCACCGCCGGTTCCCACTGCTCACTTTCACAATCTCACATTTTCCTTGTGATTTCACTTATTACTTCTCTCAATGACCAACATATCCAACTCGGAAGTTAAGATAGGTGCAGGTGGTGGGCCATCCCTTGTCTCCAATCAGTTTGATGCGGAATCAAAATCCACTTCTATGAAACCTTCTCTCATCACATCCATGACATCTCTCATTCTTATTGTATTACCATCTTTTTCAAATTTTACTTCACCATCCTCATCTCTCAGAAAATGACATTCAACTACACTGATTGCTTTGGGTTGGCTTGTTGGGCTTTAGGTAAGACCTAACTATTGACATGCATAGATTTGTTTTAGCCTCATTTTTCTCACATTAAAAAATGAAATAACTTCATTTAACTAATAAGACAAATGGTAGCCTAAAGTTGTAAACATTGGTTTAAAGAGCCCGTTTGGGAGGGCTTATGTGTTAATTGACCTTTGTTGATTGAACCGCTTCCGAAATGTAAGCTTATTTTGACTTTCCGGGCTTTTACCAAACAACACCATCAGCTGTTGTATGAGAGCCCTCCCAAACAAGCGCAAAATATTAATATATACAAAATGCAAAAGAGTAAGAATTTGCGGTAAATTACAGGTCCTATATAATTACCAGATGAGTACCCAAAAAAAATATAATCACCAGATGAGGCCTCTCACCAGTCACCATACACATTCGGCTAGCTGTAGGGGATACCATTTTGCTACAAACAACGGTTCTAGCTATGAGACAAGTCATGTGGCTTTGAAGAGCTAAGAAAGCAGGTGGACAAAAAGACTCATGTTTGTAAGATTAAGACGTCTACCTGCATTGAATCATTGAATGGGTTTAAGATATGAAAATTCATATGCACATCAAAAGGGCAGATATTTTTGCAATTTCTCCATCTTTCAAAGTAATGACATCATGAGTTATTGTCTGGTATTTGTAATTTAATAGGAAAGTTTTTCCGATAATGATGCCTATCTTCCTAATATTTGAATATAAAATTTCATTTTTTATATAAAAATTTCGCTTGTTGAGGGGTTAGAAGGACTATGGATAGATAAGAAAGAATGTGAGATGAAGTAAAAATAAATGATTAATGCATTCATAATTTAAAAATGAATATGACATTAAATTGAATGGAATGACGAAACAGAATTCATGTAACGGACTTCAGGCTTAAATAATGATGATAAAATCTCGCTTATTTGTTTGTAGAATTAGGGTTGCTTATTTTACCCAGTCTACTTTTGGATCCACTGTTTCTCTGTTTTACCCAGTTCATTCCCGGTTGCCCAAAAATGGGTTTAGAATAGGGTTTTAAGTTGGGTTCCCCGATTTAAAGAATTTCAACTATATCAAGATTGGGTTAGGATTCGGGCCCAATTTGACAATATCCACTCAACCTAACCCAAGTTGGACCCCTAATTAAAAAGTGGGAATTCTTCAACCTGAGCTTGGGGTAAAAAAACTATATCAGGCTTGTATTGGGGTTAGTGCCCATTAAAAGTTTGATAAATATTCAACCCAAACCGACCCAAGTTGGACCCCTCGTTAACAAAGTTGGAATTCTTAAACCCGACTCATGCTTGAAGGAAAAAAGAAACTACATAATCTATATTATTATTGAGGCAAGAAGGCAATGGACCCATTAAGTCTGTGTAGTCAATTCTTTTGCTTTTCATTCTTTTCTCACAAGCGTTTGAACGGTTGAGAAATGGATGTGAACCTCCAAAAGAAAGAAAGATGATGGTCTGCCTCTACCCAATAGATAATTAATGTCTGACAAGAACCAATTCAATTTCGTACGCACACCCACCTAAATGGAATTCAGAGACTTACGCCTCAAGCAATGCCCATATATAATGGGTCATATCCAGAAAAGGCCCACACATATGGTCTCATCACATGGAGACAACAGAACCGGTCTTAATAAAAACATGGGCTGTGACTCTGCTCTTCTGTCTGTTGCGTTATTTCCTCGTAAGTCGTATCCTTGAGCTGGCCTCCGATTTAATAGGATCATTTGCAATAAACAAATGCTAAGCAACATAGTAGTTGAAAGTATTTAGATGACGTATATTGGATTTAACTATGGGCATTATTCAGTCTCAGTTTATTCAGTGGTTACTTCAGCAATATTTGAATAAATGGATATTGCTTGATTTACTAACGTAAATTCTTAATGACTATTCCTTTCTTTAAAGCTCAGTTTGGAAAGAATATACATACAAATATGTACGGTACAAATATATATATATTTATATTTATACTCCTTTCAAATTGAGTATAAGGGTAAATTAGGAGGCTTGAATTGGGCCTTTGTTTAAATTTGAATGTAAAGGTCTCTATGCAGTGAATTCTTTGAAGTGGCTACCCTTGATATGTTGGATTAACAGAAGATTTCTATAATTTTTGCCAAGTGATTATCCTTCTTCCTCCTTGAGGCTAGGAATGTACGACAAACTGTAGCCATAAAACTTTGATCGGTATGTGAGATCATCATCAACCAAGCTTTGTCTTGATTATATGGGATTGGCTACGTGAATCCTGTTCTGTTTTGTTGTTCATTTTATGAGTTCAGCTTTGGGCAGTGTATTATTCTAACAGTCTTTTATAACCTTGCATTGGAAATATCTCCCCATGAAATAAAGTATATAAGTATAAAGATATTCCCAATGCAAGACTGTAAAGACTGTTTGAATGGGCATTACATTGACGAAAGCTGGACTCTCATTTTACTTGGTATTATATATATCCATTGTCATTTTTTTTTTAATTTTTGTGATACGTCCAAATTTGTCATAGGAGCCATTTGAGTAGTGTAGAACCACTTTAATCAAGGTTCAAAATTTCGATACGATACACTTTGTATTAGGTGCATTGTATCGTATCTTTTGAGTCCCGATACGCCTATTTACAGATGTTTCGAGATCCTACTATTTTTTAATGAAAAATACATGTATTTAATTCCTCAAAAACCAAATTTTGAAAAAAAAAACACATGTTTCCGTGTATATTTAAGTACTGATATGCATATGCTGATACATAAAAACGTTTCGATACTTTGAACCTTGACTGTAATAACCCCCTCACCAAAGTCGGTGGTTGGAAGAATCAAATTTGCATTTAGTGAAACAAATCACCTCCTGGGCTAAATGGACAATCTGTAATTTGGCCAATCTGTAGTTCAGTCCACCCCTTTGGCTAACAGATAACATGAGGTTTTTAAAGTTCAATTTACCCCAGAAATCTGAGCCCCATCGTACAAGGTGGGATGAATCCTGACCGTGGATCATGCTAAATTTATGACCACGATGCGTTTTATATAAGGGGCGATTTATAAACTAAGAGGAGGCTGTAATTTCAGATTTATTGTCACATCTAGAATAGAAAAAAAAAAAAAAAAAACGATCGTCGTCCCATCATAAAGACATAAGCTTGGTTCAGTTCCTGCAATACCTATTTAGAAAAGCCTTTCTATTAATCAAGGGTAAGGCATGCCAGCATGTGGGCCTTAGATCTGAAATCAATTTGCTCTGAAACCTTTCTGTTAATGGCCGACTTTTTAAACTTCTCTTTGATGATCAAGTGAGTGGGTTGAAAATATGATTTGATTCAAATTGTGTAGTACGACCCCCTTCCCACCAGACTTCACCAACTTTTTCCAGCCTCTGTGTTCAGTGTTGATACCTGATCAGTATTAGGTAATAGGTACCCATAGCTTCAACTTGTATTAGTTATCTATAGTTTCATTATGGAATTACTTCACTATTATTTCTTTATATCAGTAATTTGGCCAAAAGATATTCTATTCTACCATTGTGAACTTGGGAACCTGCAACAATTGGGGGGTTTCAACTTTAGGGAAATGGATTTCTGACATGGTAGATTAAAACCCACCAAGAGAGATTTATTTGGGATTTCATTAGCTTTCCGCATGGCCCATACCCATTATCTTCATGGTCCAACGTTTGCTGCTTTGCTCCCCTTATTTCAACTTTCCAAATAGACGCGGATGAGATGAGACGGTTATCTCTTTTTTCAAAGAAAGATTTGGGCTATAATAAAATTAAAAGCATTTCATATTGAAGAAGAGTGATGTGAAGAGGGAGAAATAAAGCCATCTGAAGCTGCAATTTTGTAGCCTGTTTCGTCCAACACCAACCTCATTGTTTATAATATTATTTGTAATAAATAGCTTCAAGTAAAAAAGTGAAGCAAGCGTCGTGGGTGTGGTAGTTGGGAAATATAATTTCAATTATCAGTCAAGCTTCTATTAATGAATCCAGTTCTTTTTCTTTTTCCTCTTTTGTTTTTTTTTATGAAAAACTGGGTCACTTTACGAAGCTTGACTTAACTTATTCCCCCATTAAAAGAGTCCCACTATGGTACCGAACATGTTTGGTACATAAAAAAACTGATAAACCAACCAATCAATCGATATTCATCCAAGTGACCCAAGTGGTAACCAATCAATTGGTATTGGCCACGTTCATTGATCTGACACATCTACTTCTCCATTTCGCAGTTGTTGGTTCAGATTTTGACTGTGCTCGGATCGCAGGAGTGGAAATTGAATTGAATGGCATATTTCCATCAATTCCATGAAAGTCAAATGACTGATCCTCAATAAAGGAATTTTAAATCCTTAACAAAACTTTAATCACCTCCTCTGCTTAAAAATGTTCACCGACCACTCTTATATATATATATATATATATATATATATTTTTTTTTTTTTTCTTAAAAAAACAAGTTTTGAACAACTCTTATCATACAGTTTTTCTCATCACTCACCTGCGGCCTGCGCGTCGATTAAGGCTGAGTCTGTTTGCAATGTGAATTTCACTTGCACTTGTGTAAATGTATGGGAGTGCAAATAAATTATGCAAGTTCTGGTTTATTTTTACTTCAGAATTGATTTTGTTATTTCTTTGTAACAAGCAAATAATCTCCACTTTATATGAAACAGAATGGAGGTAAGAGGAAGGTTATTTGTTTGAGAGTGAGGTGGGAAATAAAATGATGTAGACCTCATTTTATTTTATTTGAGAGATAATTGAGATAAGAGGAAGGTGGTACAAATTTTGCATTAATTTTCAAGATGCAAAATTTGAATAAAGTGACACCTAAAAATACAATTTTTTATTGAACAAAAGTACAAATCATAGTTTGAAATAAGTAGATGCAATGCTGAACTGAATGCAAAATTTATATTTTATTCAAATTTACACTGCAGAGAAATAAAACTTAGTGACCTCATTACAATTATTTTAAAAAACCCAAATTACTCTTGGCACATGTTTTCTTTTTATTAGAAATAAGCATTTTCTTGGAGTTGGCAAATAAAACAAGCAAACCCAGATCTAACAAGATTGCTCTAATTATTTTAAGTTTGGATTCACAGGTCGAAAAAGGAAAAGGGGATTTAAAAATAACGCAACGATTGAAATCTGTAGGCCATTAGAACCGACAAAAATTTCCTTGAATGTGGTTCAAGAGGCATGCCTAGCAATTTATTAAACGTGGATATCGCTCTATTATTTTAATCTGTCGTCATTAGTGGAAGCTCGAGAAGCATCACACAAGAAACAGAAAAGCAAAACAAAATAAATGAATTGAAAAAACCAAACAAAAAAAACCTTAAAATAATAAATTGATCATTGAAAAGCAAAGCAGCAAGGTAGATTTCACACACGTCTGATCATGACTAACCGTTGCATTGGACCCCAGCCCATCAATCAGCCCACTACATATTTTCTTCCAGATTATTTCCTAGATTTTTCTTTGCCGTCCAATATTAGTGTGAGACATAGAAATGAAAATTCTGAGGTCATTCAATCGATTGCTTCTTCCTTTTTGTTTTTCCACAAAGCTTTGACCTTAGGATTATCTGAAAATGGGGAGGAATGAAATGGTGGGCCTTGGATTCTCTGTGTTCTCCACTGCTTATTTCCTTTTCTTGTCTTTCTCAGTGTGGATTAGAAGGTGACTACGGAGATCTTGTTGGGAAAAATCCTAGCGTGTTGAATCAAATTAAAACGTGGTTGGCAAGTCGAGTTGGGACTGGAATTATCACTGTGAAGTGCAGAAATTTCCACTTTAGCAGTTTAGTTCTGAGCCACACGAAATAACAAGGACGCAATTATTCGAAGCAAAAGCAAAAGAGATTAAAAGTAAATGCAAAAAGAAATCTGTCTTCTGAGAACGATTGTGTTGGAAAGAACTTACCTGGGTGTTGCAAGAATCCTCAAGCTCAAAAGTTTTAAGGTTTCGTTTGCTTTTTGGTAAGTTTTTTATCCAGGTAAATGCAGTTATCTGAGTAAGTTTTTCCTGGGAAACATTTACTTGGGTAAATACATTTACCTATGTTCTTTTATTTTTCATATAAATAAGGCAATGACCATTTTAGCCATAAAAATTCATTATTAAAAAGGGTATTTTTGTCCCATTCAACTGTCGGCAACTTTCCCCTTAGATGGGAAAGTTATTTATTTACCCACGTAGGAGATGGGTATCACTTACCTATGTGATACCCAAGAAAATTGCTTATTCCCACATAAATCTGAAAAAAGAACATGAGATTCTTGGTTAATGGAAACCAAAATCCCATTGATCAACTTTCCCCTTTCAAAATCCAAAATCCCTCTAAAACTCTTGTTCAATAATACAAGCAGAATTTTCTATATCAATCACCAAGCAAGACCTAAGACATTTTGCTTTTTTATTTTATTTTTTGGTTTTAGTTGTAGATAACGCTATATAGACTTTTAGAAGAGTCTGAATTTGAATTGTTCATAGACAGGGCCATGTAATCTATCAGTTACGGCAGATTGACAGGGATTCTTGTGGTGGATTCCTGCTGGGTATGGGCCCCCATTATAAATGTTTAATGCATGCTTTTGTAATAGACCAAATATATATGTGGATTCATTTGGGTCCTTTTCAATTGTCTATGATCTGGACTGGATGATCCACAAATAAAGCCTAGATTCCTAGCGTTTTTTTTTTTTTTTGAATTTTTAAAGTTATAGCATCAGCTGAGATCATCCTTTGGCCTAGGGCAGTGAATTATTCCAACTAGGTTAGATCAAACCTACCCATTGGCATTGGCTAGATCAACCCCTTTTTATGGGCTTCTAAACGTTGTGACGTTTTCAAGCATGGTTTTTGAAGGCCCTTATTAACTGTTTGTAACATTGTTATAAATGGTAGTTGACTGGGGACTGTTGCACTTGGATCATAACGTCACGCCCATGGTTCTAAGTATTGACAAAAATTGAGTGTCACACCTTTCAAAGAGGGCACTATTTATGCTTCAAGATTTGAACCAGGTCATTTCTAAGAAGGGTATTATTAACCATTGAATATTGGCATTCTCCCCATTTCTTCTCAATATTTGGCGTTTCAATGGGTTCAAAAACCATATGTTATGGGTATTGTGCTGACATGTTGTGATATTCTCTAGCTATTTATTACTGATTTTATGATATCTTGATTTTTATTTATTTTTCAAAATAAAATGCTTTGATGTCACAACTTTTAATAATTAACTTGTTGAAAAAAAGTATCAAAAGTGCAACTAGCAACCATCTAGATGGCAACAGGGCGGGTTTGGGGAGGATTTTGTAAATTTTTCAATCCGGGTGCTGCCCCAACACATAGCGGGTTGGATTTTGAGAATCCAAACCCTATTCACACATTAAATTCAAAACCCTTTCCGACTCTGTCCTGCTCGCATTCAAGGGTAGGGGCAGGTTGGATTTAGAACCCGTATATAATTTTCTGTTATTTCTTTTTATATACAAGTAATAAATAAGTAAAATAATACAAATAAATAACAAAATTTCTAATTATTTGATTAAGACATGTAAAAAACACATAACTTGTTAATTATCTTTCACATAAAATTCAAAAAATTATTAAATTCAACACTTGATACATAAAGTTTATATGCTTTCCAACAATATGCAAGTCGGGGAGGATCAGACTTAGCCTAATATTGTACTCTTCTACCCATATGGGTTGTAGAATCCTAAAACCTGTTCTTGTCCCAAAACCCATCATTCAAGAAAAATACCTGCCCTGTAGAAAGAAGGATAGGGGTGAGTACCCATCGGGTAAGGTAGAAATTGCCATTCGTACAACCATCCGACTTAATTATTCCCAAAAAAAAAAAAACAGCACAAATTTGAATCATTCTAACCGGAAAAGTCGATTCTTCTTCATGTTTAGATATTTTGGCAAAACCAATTTATATTATCCGGCTCCGATTAGTAAGGTTTCTGCTTCACAAATTTTGGATCGGAGCACAACTAACTCCAACTGATTTGAATATCTATTAGAATCTGGTTCAACCCCATATTCAATTAATAAATACTATACAAATATTGGAGTATTTGGATCTTGATGTTTATCAGAGGGCAGAAGAAAATTCACCTTTTTTTTCATTTATTAGTTATGCGGTGGTGGATACATGCATTAAAGATTGGATTTTAGTGTTTTTTTTTTTTTTGAAAGCAAAGCTAAATTTTAGTGTTAATAAAATCTAATCAAATTTCTTAAATATATCCGATTATTTCTGAAAATTTGGCAGGTCCGTCCATCCGGGTCTGGAACCGCCTATGTCATACCCAAAGCCGAACCCCAGCGAGACCCTGACTGATGAAGATAATAGGATCTTCTTCTGGGCCTAGAACATATGGACTCTCTCAGGTAGTGCTAATTGTAAGGTGTGTTTTTTTTTTTTAAACCCAAAACTTTAATAATAGGAGCTGTGTTGGGGGCCAATAGCTGTTGGGAGTGCTTTTAGGCAGGACACGTTCACCAATTCATGTCATATTTATGCTTATGGTTAAAAAGAAATAAGGGACAATTACTATTTTACCCTACTCTATGATAACGTCTAACCCCAAAACTCAATCATATAAAGCTCTCCCTCACCAATTCATTCCTGGCCAAAAGCAAAACAATACTTAAAAATAAAACGACCTAAAACCCCAAATTGTCTTCAAGAATCAACCTTGCAAGGCATACCTTTATTGATAATGATAGTGTTGTTTTCATTAGATTAAGCCCTTTCCCCGGTTACATGGGATATCATTTTAGGCTTTCGATTAGACCTCAAATTGAATATCACATTTTCATTGGATCTTAGAACCTATACTTCAAGCTGACCCAACTCAGGGAGCAGGCTGGCCCAATACACCTAAACCCAGGTTGACCAAACTTGCAAACCCTATAACTGATATCACATATTGGGCCCATGCTGTCCCATACCCAAAATACTATGGGCATGCTTAGCAATTGTGTTTTATTTCACTTTTTTTTTTGTTTTTTTAAAGAAAAATAACTCCCACATTTTCAGAAGAGGCCTATCCACATACCAAAAGGTTGGACCCTTATGAACGCAAATGGGTTTGACCAGATTAAAGTTTGATTTGGAATTGGATTCAGATCCAAATGTGTTTGGTTTTATTTATCTTTTTTGAGCAGTCTCGGTAGCACTGAAAAATATTTACAAAACATTCATATGACAAGCTTAATTTCAATTTTCAAATCCTGTTCCCCTCCCCTCCATTCCATTCTTGGTCCTAAAATTGGCCTCCAGTGCGTGAAAGTGAAACCCCTAAGCTTTCGATTGTCAGTCCTGGAAATGGGTTAGAAAGTGGTTTAGACTATGTGTATATGGGTTTTGAGCCAGGTTGGTTGTAGCAATGGACTTTCAACTTGTCAAGCTTGTATAAGTATCCTTCCATAATCAAACAAGTAGAACAGAAATGTTGAAACATCTGCAGTTGGCTCACAGTCAAACACTTGTGATGTTTTTATATTCCGATATTTAGTGTCATTGACTAGATGGGTTGCCGATTAATACGAGTGCAGACCTCAAAAGTCTACCCATATGGGCATGATTGCAGCATATTTTTCTTCAATTGACTCGAATTCTGTAAAAGCCATTGTCGACCAGACTGGACCCATGAGAAGTTTAGAACGATTGCTTGTGGAGTTGAGAACTGTGCAGTCGAAATTGCCTCGTTTGGTTGGTTTGAAGAAGTCACTTTGAAGAACATGAAAATCCCATCTCTCACTCTTACTTTTTTTTTTTCATTTGTTAATGTGTTACTTCTACGAACGTTATTGAACACTATGTGTCATTTGGTTGTAAATTTTCACGCACCCTTTTCTGACCGATCAACAAATCCAAAGAGATTGGCCGATTTGTTGAAATTTGGAACTGAAGAATTCTCTTTGGGTGTAAGGTTGGATCATTGTATTTTGAAGCCCAGTAAAGTTTGGGCAAAAAGCTAAATAGTAGATAATTTTGGGAAGTTTTGCTTAGGCTCCATTTGGAAGGAGTACAAATACAAATATGTAGAGTGCAAAACCTTGTATTTTGTATTATTTTGTATAGATTTGTACTGTACATATTTGTATTTGTACTCATTTCAAACTAAGCCTTAAATGACTGAATGGACTCAGTTTGGTTGCAGCGTAAATTTCATATGTACTGGTGTAAATGTGTAAAAGCACAAATGGAAATGAGCTGAGCATAAATCATAGTTTGCATTTGCTTTAGATTTGACTTTTTTTTTATTCATTAGCAGAGAAAGTAAAATAAGAAGTAATGATGTGGTCCTCAATTTATATGAAAGAGAAATGAAGCAGGAGTAAGGTTATTTATTTGGGGGGGGGGACTTTATATGAGAGAGATTAATGCAAGGAGAGGTGGTGCAAATTGTACATCAGTCTGTACTGTTAATGAATGCAAACGAGGCAAAAAATACAAAATTTTCCATTAAATAAGAGCATAAATCATAATCATGAACAAATGAATGCAAAACTAAACCGGATGCAAAATTTGTATCTGGCTTAGATTTGCATTGCAAACAAATGCAACCTAAAGAAGGCTACTGATTCAGAACGCATCCATCCACTTAACATGTTTCAAATTTAGATTCCAATTCCACCATAAGCAACTAAAGCCATTAGCTGAATTAGTAAGACTGGACTCCATTATCAAGAAGTGTTGTTTATCTTCTACTTATAATTTTTGCTTAAGTTTTGTGCTTTTGGGCCAAAGCCCAATTTTAAGGCTTGTTTGGAGGCTGAAACTTTGATTAAGCTGCTCATTGAGACAGCTTGAAGAAGCTACCAAAAGCAGCTTTATATTAGAAAACCATTTCATTTTCAATATATATATATATATATATATATTAGAAAATCATTTTTATTCGCTAAAAATCTGTATATTTGGGATTTTCCTATTTATCACCAAACGTTGCTCGGGATCTGTTGCTCACACACTGTAGCATTTATTATGGGCTACATATCTGTGATAGGTTATGTAGCCCACAATACAAAGTGGTGCGAGCAACGGATCCGGGGTCAAACCCATTTATGTTTTTTTCTTGGTTGGTTTCGAACCAGCGACCTTATACCCATTTATGTTTTTTTATTTCTTTGACTCGCTGCTTTTGGTTAAATTGGTAGGCGAGTAGTTGATTTTCGTACACTGGAAATTGGTATAAGGTTTTAGTAAAATTTGTAGGTGACTCTGGCATATTGAAATAAATAAAATAAGTAAAAGGAAAAAAAAAAAAAAAAAAAAAAACAGGGGCATAAATCATTAGTCCCATCTCTCAAGTAGACTTGTTCATGGCCGTGATCCGGTTTGCTTTTTGTAAAAAATATGAATGGGCCCAGTCCGAAACCCGAGCCTGAAATAATGTAAAAACAAGCCCAAAGTCCAACGGAATTAAGGATAACTGTTTATCACGACTTCCGGTTTTCTACACCATTGACCCCACCTTCTTTCTTTGCAACCCTCAGCGGACAAGGAGAGAGAGAGATTGGAATCCAAAGTCTAAGGGCTGAAGTCATCATTTGAGTTTGAAATTGAAGATGCAGTGAATGTTACCACCAAACATGGCTAATGTTTGTCCAGTTGCTTGTAATTACAAAAGAGAGAGAGAGAGAGTAGAGCTCCAATTGCTAGTTCGGTAGTTCCTGGCTTCCTGCCCTCCTCATCCTCTATGGTCCACAACAAAGTTCAGTATAATACACGTTCTCAATGTATGCTTTTTTCATGATGATGTTTCTAGGGTTTAGAGATTAGAGATTCGAGACATCTCCCTAAATCCCTTGCCACAAGGTTCAAAAACTGATGTCTGTCATACAATATGGTTAAATCTTAAATCCTTTTGGAATCAAGGCTGTGTTTGGTTGCAGTGCGAATTTATTTGCACTAGTATATATGTATGGGAGTGCAAATGAAGAAAATGCAAATTCCTGTTTAATTTTATTTTGGATTTTATTTTATTCTACTTTATGTCTTAATTTACTTAATCTTTACTGCAATCAAATAAAATAAACTAAAATTTGAAACAAAAATAGATCAGAATTTATAATCAAACCATTTGCACTGATATAGTTTTCCATCAATACAAATTTATTTGAACTGCAATCAAACACAGCACAAGGTTCAAATTATTGATATGTAATTGGTTCATATTGCACTTTAGATAGCAGTTCTCAAGGAAGAATAAAGAACTAATTAAAGAAGAGGGAAGGGCCCTTGAAGAATTGGCATTGGGTTCAACGCACTTATCTCCTTTATTATTGCATTTCTCCATCATTCTTTTCAAAAATCAGTCGAATTATATTCATACATTAGTTAGGCTCTTCTCTTGCCTCCTATACTTGTTTTCATCTTCTTAGCCAATGCTTTTTTCCATGAATCATGATACGTTTCATCTCTGAAGCATCCAGCAATGCTTCAATGATAATGATGATAAACAGTATTGCTCCATTGAATAAGAATGATAGGCAGAAAATGAACTCCCAAAGTCAATTTAAAAAATAATAAATAAATTGCTTTTATTATGTTTTTGTCATCACTAAACTGGAGAAAGTATGTGGGAAAAATTAAAAGATTCGTTTTTTTTTTTTTTTTTTCTACCTGTATCAATATGTTGAAGTCCAAACAGTATGCTAGTATGCTAGTATGTATGAGGTTCAACTGATACCCACGAGATTAATTGCATGATGACGATAAGGAGGAGGAGAAATTTATTTATTTGAATCATGTCGAATGGTTGGTCAAAGAGGCTCCCATACCATGTCTAAGAACCATAAACCTAAAAGTCCCTGAATAGATTTTTATTATCTAACAGTTTCGAGTTGTGACCAAGTTACAGCAGATGTGATAACAATCACATCTAGGGGCATTCTATAAAATAATTTTTTTTTGTTTAAATTTGTTTTTGGTATCTTCACATCAGAAAAAAAAAAACATAAAAAACAAAAACATGTTCTTGAACTCTGTTTTTGTTTTTCAAAGAAAAAACAAAGTTGGTTTTATTTCAAAAAATAATATACATTTTTGGAACCAACAAAATACTGATTTTTAAAATAAAAATAAATTTTCTAATATGATTTATGGAACACAATGTTGAATAATAAGATTAAAACATGTTTTTGAAATTAGATTCTTCTACCAAAAACAGATGCAAGAACATATTTTTTATTTCAGTTTTGAAAACAAAAAATACATACACAACCAAGAAAATATTTCTTATATTTTCAAATAAAATAGTTTTGATTTATTTTTTAAACCAGCAACAAGAAAAAAAATTCACGTTATAAAACGCCCCTACATAGCTGCCTTGTTTCCATTAAAAATGAAAGCATCGAAATTTATAGCCAATCAATTATTATAGGATGTACACAAAGGAGCCTACCAAGTATTTGAATTTCAGGAAGGTGAGCAGCCGCCTCTCTACTAATCTCTATCTTCACTCCTTTTTGTCTTTTCTTCCTTTAGAAGATAAAGATAAAGGTCAAGAGTCGAACAGTTGAAAGTTAAAACTCTGAAAATGAAGTTGCTCCTTGATCACTTCTAAATGTGCCTCAAAATTAAATATATTATCTTCACCCCGATCAAAATCATCAAGTCTCTTTTGGTCCCTGACGGAGGAAACATCACAATTAAGTTGGTGAAAGGAAGTTCTTAAAAATCCCATTCCATATATATTCAGAAAACTTCCATTCACAGAAAGGATTTAGGCTCATAACTGTCCTGAATAGGATATTCTTAGTTGGTAGTCTGTGGCTATGAGTCTCAGAAAGCTCCCTAAAAACTTAGACATCCAACTGCCAACCCTAATTGTTATTGTTATAGATTCTGAATCCTAACAATTAACTCTCGTTGTAAATTTAGGAGTGAACTGCCTTTTATGTTGTGTTGGGTTTGATAAAAAAATAAGAGAGATAGAGTTGAGGAGACGTTCTTAAGCAAAACACAGCAGTAGAGTCAGGTCCACACCAAAGAGACTATTTTTCTTTGTTAATAATTGGATTCAACTCATATCTTATCCATTCAATTTAGATCATATTGGGGTTGAATTCCAACTCGGACTAATATCATATATTGAATACTATTAATAAATTCAATGTTTTAAAAGGCTTAAGCCTTGTGGAGTGAGGCATACAGATTTTGCCTCAAGGCTTAAGCCCCACAATTTTGATGCAAGGCTTAAGCCTTTGTCAGAATGAGGCATAGCCTGAGCATAAAAGGCGTAAGTCTCAAGTATCAATAATTAATTAGTGATTTAATGCAAAAAAATATATACTTTTATAATTTAAAATATATAGAAAAATATTTCAATAATTATCATCCAAATAAAAAAAGTAAAAATGAAAAACCAATAAGGCAAATCAAATTCTATTAGTTTTTCTTAATGTTTTAAAAGAGTTCAATGCAAAAAGGACTAATTAAGTTCTTAGTTTCTTTTGGAATTTGGATAAATCAAATGGGGTTTTTCTTATTATTCTAAATGTAATGTCCCAAGTTTGTTATTTTTCTCATTTTTTCTCCTAATTGATTTTTTTCTTAATAATAATAATAGATCAAATCAAATAAGTTATTTCCTTTCTTCTAAATTATCTTTTTACAAGAAATATAGAATGTTTATAATTGTTAGTTGATTAGTTATTATTTTATTTATTGCTTAAATGCCAAAACTTATTGCTTATAAACTTCTAGTTTATGGATATGTATACCTTCTATCACTTTAATTTAATATATTATATGTTATTTTCATCTATTTATAAAGTTTAATTAATTTTTTTCTTAAACTTTGAGGCTTACCCCTCACCTTTTTGGGCCCTTACCAAGAAAATGAATCAAAAGGGCTCCGATATTTTATAAATATATTGAAAACAACTTTCATGAGACTTGAACCAATGATTCTTTAATACATAGACAACATTCAACTAATTTTAATGATAGATACAGTATAAATTTAATGCATATACATGACATTGATGGAACTCCAAGTAGATTGTTGTTCCAAATCCAATTTCTAATATCAAGAGTGGAACATCATTACTGCTATCTACACTAACAAATTGTTTATTGGGTGTTATTTTGTCAATTCATGAGAAATATTTTTTTTGACACAAATATTAATTTGTTATTAAATCAACCAGTTAAGAATTTAATTATGTTGCTGGTCTTGTAGTTGCCTCACACTGTACATAAGTCAGATTAGTTATTTCTCAATTTATTAATTGGGGGGAGGGATGGAGTAAACTTTATAACCCATCTACTTATTATTGTTAGAAAAAAAAAAAACTATTTAGGAACCTCACCTAACAGCTTAATATTTTAGGTAGAATGGTTCATTGAGATGATATGAGAGCCTCTTTGGCCAATTGGTCTAGTGTTGGATCATTATCTCCCCTATTATTTATATCTATTTATATTTATATATTAAAATGGAATGTGCCAAGCCGGCACTTTCCTGCTTTTTAGTTTATTCTCAAAGGCACTTATCTTTTTATTGGTTCCTTTTCAAAGACACCCATCTTTTTTTTGGTTTTTCTGAATTTTTTGAATTTTAAAATTGAACAAAATAACTAAGTAATCAATCACCTTTAAGACTTTTAACACTCTTCGTTAACACACCATTCTCTCTCTCTCTCTCATCTTTTCCATTAACTCTTTTAATAATCTCTCCTCATTAATTATGCCATTAACTCTCTCATTCAATAACTCATGCCACTAATTCTCTCTTATCCCCATTACTCTATTAAATTGCATAAAAGTCATTAACTTTATCTATATATTATCCATACCAATTTAAATATAATTTTATACATTAGATATATTTGCATTAAACTATAATTATTAGTAAAGATTAATTATATTGAAGTTGAGATATTATTGAGCTAAATAATCTATTTCCATTTAAAATTATAATCCTTTTATATTCTATTTGAAAATAATAAAAATAATTTAGTAAGTTACTTAAATAAAATAAAAATAATTATTAATTATTTTTATTGATAAAATTATTTTATTAATATAATAATATAATTTAATTAATAAAAAGAATAAGATGATTTAAAAACTAATATAAACTTAAAATTAATATAAAACTAATACAAAACTATCAGAAAATTATTAGTTTTATAAATTAAATATATTAATTTAAAACCAACTTAATTTCCACTAAAAAAATAAAAATTTATATATTTAATTAAATTTCATAATGAATTTAAATTTAATAAAATATTAATATACTTTAATAAATTCATTTTTTACTAATTTCAAAAACTAATAAAAATGTTAATTTTAAATAGTTTAATTATTTTAAAATCAATTTAAGTTCGATTTAAAAATAAGAAAAATTATAAAAACCTCCTTGGATTTTCTAACAAACCTATAAAATTCCCAAGTGTTTTGACCTTAAACAAAAGCATCCCCTATTGTTTTGACTTTTGAAGAAAGGTGCAAATATCTTCCTTTAGTGAGCATTCCAAATAAAAATCATTGATGTAATGCATTAATTTTACTTCACTTCAGCCTTTTTACCTTACTTTTTTTTTTCTAAAAAGAGTATGGAGAGTTGTTCTTTAAATGTTGTCTATCAAAATAAATTAGTGGAGGGTAAAGTTGAAACTTTGAATTATGTATAATAATGGATTAACAATGATAAGGGTATTTTGATAACTTTAATGTCTTTGTTATCAAAAAGCCCAGGGAAAGGTGGTTTATAATTTTATAAGAGGACTTTTTTGTTATAATTTACCTAAAATAATATAAAAATAATAATAAATTCTTTTTCAAAAAAATAATAAAAAATAACATTAAGATACAAAAAACATAGACCTCGATCTTCAATTTTGCTTATAAATAAAGGTTATGACTAATAATTAATTAAAGCATGAGGTATGGGCAGACCTGTTTGTCCATGCTTCAACAACTCTGGTGGACTTTGATGAGAGGGAACATGTTAGAGAACAATCTCACCGAACAGCTTAAGCTTTTAGGTTGAATGGTCCATTGGGATTTATAATGTAGTATGCTATTTATTTTTCTACAAGTATGAAAATAAAAAATTAATTAATGTATTTATTATGAATATAGGACACGTGATTAATGATTTAGAAAATTAACTGGCGTCATAAACTAGTGAACGAATCGGTCTAATTAATAACTACTGAATAAATTAATTCTGAATTGAATGCTGGTACTTGGATTAACTAACCAAGCATATGAATCATGAATGCTGAATTGAACAAGAACTGAATCGAGTTCTGAACCTGTCAGGCAGTCAGCAGGTGTTAATGAAGAATTAATGCACAAAAATGTCAAACTTTGTAAATCATCAACAATGCACAGAACGGAAACGGAAATCGTTGCTTTTTCTTCAAACAAAACGTCAAATTCAACTTGAGGTAGAAAGTAGGAAAATACGAGTGCAGGAATCTTGAGGCTTTGGAAGTCAAGTATACAGGACATAAGAATATTGTTCATTATTTTTCATCTAAAACTAAGAATATGAAACATCTCACAAAGTATATAAAAAAGGCAAATATGAGTGCAGCAAAAAAAAGCTTGGTAAGCTAAAATCACCACTCCTCAAGGTTCAAGAATGTGACCCACCTTTTTATTAAAAGTGATTGCACACCATAAATCAATATTGGAAGTTAAATATTAACCTCTGTGCTCTTATTAAGAAGGTTCAAGAATGTCCTCACTCCTCAAGGAAGACTGAAACTACTGACAATACGCCATCCAGCCCTAAATACTGAGGCCCTGTTTATTTTTCAGGAAGTTATTTATTTAGGTAAATGCATTTACCTCATCTCAAAATCCCATTGAATGGTTGCAAGCCATATGTATTTTATGACTGGTGGGTCGTACACTTGGAGTTGGATTAACGGGTGTTGATCACTTTGTTGATGTGAGGTGACCCGTGATCGAACCATTTCAATGGTAATGGATCCTAAATTGATTTTGCAAGCTTTATCACAAAGTTGAATTATTAATGGAATGGTGATGATTACGATGGTTTTTAAGACCAAAATCAGTGACCAAAAGAAAGGAAAAAAAAAAAAAAAATCAAAGGCCAGGTCCCACCAATTCACCAAGCCAATCTGAGTTGCCACTAGGGGTCTCAATTGGACTGCATTCTGTCCAATCAGATTCAGTCCAATATGAGTCCATTATAAATGGACTAGGTCAAATCCAATCCAATAAATGTTTTGGACCAATTTGAATCGGTCTAATTTAATGTCTGGGCCGTCCAATTTGTTCAAATCCATTTTGATTTAGATTGGTTTCAACCTAAACCTGGTCCACTGACACATATATTCTTATTTTATATCAATGGATCACGTATTGGTTTAATCCAACCCAATATTCAAATCCATGTTATGGACGGACCAGGTCCAATCTAATCTAATAATATTTTGGACCAGATTGGTCCAATCCAATATGTCTTATTGATCCGTCCAATCCGTTTGAATTGATTTTGGACTGGACGGGGTCCAACCTAAAACCGGTCCATTAACACCCTTAGTTGCGATTGTGCACCAGGAAGGAGGTGGGTTTGCTACGTCCATAGCCGTCTATGCCCATCGACTTGTCCAATTGTCCATACCTTAATTTGGAGATGACTGTCCAACTAACAAGAAGGCTCTTAGCTCAATGTTCAAATTAACCGTATTATAAGAGAGATGGTAAAAAACATGAAAATATCCCCCATCTCCATGCATGGCGATAACAATGGCCACTTGCTTCTCTTCCATTTTCATTTAATTTAGTGATGGCATATCAGTATGGCTATCTAGATTTCTCCTAGTCATCATCACTCTTGCTAGATATCTCTCTAAAACCACCATTATTGCTTTCCACTAATTTAATACATCAGCATCTATGCAGTAACGATCGTATATAGGAAAGCAAAAACACTCCTCTTCGTTGTCACTTCCCTATTGCACCAAAATCTCTTAATAATTAGGGTGAAACGCTTTAAAATACCAACTCAATTAGATACATTCACTACTATTTGTTGTATATTAAGTCAAAATTCCAACAAATCGAGTTAAAGATCTACTTATTTTTTATTGTTTCACATTTTATAAAATATACTTAATTTCATGTTTTATAAAATAAATTAACCATCAAGATATTAACAACGATAAAGACGTTAATTGTGACATGCCACTTATGACTAGTTCATGTCTTTGGCTAAATGATGCCATTGATGCACCGTAGATTTTGCCTAAATAATTTATTGTATCATGTAGAGATTTTGTGAACTTTTAGCATTTTGGTTTGAAAGCTTGGCTACCAATATTACATTAAACATGTTGATTGAGGGTTAGAAAAATAATTGCATTTTATGGGCTTGATGTGGTTGCCTCAAGGTCTGGGGTTTCTTAATTAGGAAGGGTTGGGACATACTCCAATTTGTGGAGCTATTCCTGTGATGGTCATATATAGATTTGCACCAAATATACAAGAGATGACTGCAAGGATCTACTCTACATTTGATTTTTTTTTTTTTTTTTGTAGTTTACTCTACTTTTGATTAATTGTAAGTAGTCGTATGCACCCAACCCTATTTTGGCCGTTGATGACAAACATATGATATCAACACCAACAGGGTATAAAAGTACATGATATTATTTTTCTATTAGGCTAAGGAGTAAAAACGTAAATATATAGAGTGCAAAACCTTATATTTTGTATGTTTTTGTATTGCACACATTTACTTTTGTATTCTTTTCAAACTGAGCCTTAGGTACACCCTTGCGAGCACAATCAGTAAAGCACAATAAAAATTTTGACAATTATCTTATAAATTTGTTTTGAATCGTTGGGTGTACTTCAAAGTAAGAGCCTAAGAGGTTTTGAGGGCTTTGGCCGAGTGAATATGCTTTTGCTGGTAGTAGATTGCCCCAACCACTATAGGAAAATTCTCTCTTACTGATGATGATTCATTAAAAGGTTATTATATTATAACAATCACCCATTTACTAAGTTAATATTATCTAATCAAATTTAATTTTTATGACCTTCACCAAAATCAACGACATTGAATTGCTAATTATGATCACGAAAAAGGAGATAAAAGGTTTAACACTTAGGGATTTTTGCACTGCACTCCACCTCAGAACTCTTATTTGAATTGCAGACCTACAACAATTCAAATTTATAAACAGTTCCACTTATAACACCCATACCCACCCATGAATTGGCATCAATTCCGAACTGGCACCTACCCTGAATTGTATGATAGAACAAGTATTTCAGAGGTGAACTGAACGGTAAAACCCCCTAACATTATACAAATGCTTAAATTTACATTAATAAGTCAGGGTACTGATTTGGACACCATTTTTTATTGGACTAAGGAGTAACCTTATATTTGTTCTCTACATATTTGCATTTGCACTCTTTCCCAAATTGGTTGCAGCAGTGTAAATTTCATCTGTATTAACATTAGATGTATGGAATTGCAAATAGGCTATGGGCCTATTTGATTTGCAATAATTGGAATTGAAATGGTTTATTCCCCCACCAGTTTGGTTGAATATCCGAGCTCGATTTATTGCGGACTAGGCATGTCAGGCTGAGTTGTCATCTTAGTCAGGTCGTGTTCACGTGTCCCCTTTTTACTAGGTCGGCCCAAATCGTCCTTAATCAATTGCCCCCCACTCCCCGAACTAGGGGTCCCGACCTGGTGCGGGGAGTTCATGACGAGTCCAGGCGGTTTTGGCCCGAAGTCCAGGCGGTTTATCGGGTGAATCACTGGTCGGCCACCCAGCCAAACCAGGAATAACCCAGGTCGCGTCTAGTCTACGCGCGGACGTCACGCGATCTATAAACTCCACAGACGTCAAAACACGCGCTAAACCAATTTCAACCATGGGGGTCGCGTAGCCGGTTTTCTTGGGAGCCATTGGATCACTTAAATCTCGACCGTTGATTCTCAGACACAGCGGCTATAAATAGGGGGCCCGAGAGTCATTTGCTTCGCCACAAATTCGCTAGCCTTCAATCTGAGGTCGCGTTCAAGTTCCTTAGCTTGATTTCTTCAATTTGGTGTCTTCCTTCAGTTCGGTCTCTCTTTGGTGAGTCTCCCCTAGCTCTCCTTTTTTATTTCGTGTCTATTCCATGTCTAGCTTTAGTTTTGACAGTCTTTTAGATGGGAGTGGTGAATCCGCTGAGGCCGAGGTGGGTACCTCGACTCAGGTCGTAGATCGCCATACCGAATAAGCTACTTCAGGTCAAGATGCGGTCTGCAATCCTCCCGAGGTGTAATCACCCCAGGAGGCTCAAGAGGCCTCGAGTGATCTGGCGTCCACCTCGCATCGAGGTCGGTAGCTAGATAACTTTGGCCTGTCGACAATGACGGCGGACAGGCTCCTGTTCCTAGTAGCTCGGTATAGGCTTCCGAGCAATTTTGTCTATAGTCTTCCCTTAGGTAACTTTCCTTGGGAGCATGATCACGACGAGATCGTGATGTTTGAGGAGCAACTCATACCTGGTCTTCGTCTTCCACTTCACCCCTTGATTGTCGAAGTCATAAAACTTTTTAACATTACCATAGAACTCCATTCGTAATGTAGTAGGAACAATTTCCCTCTTCCACGACTATAACCTTCCTCTTGACCTTGATATCTTTTCTTCCATTCTCTCAATAAAGAAAAACTTCTCCTGTGTTCTACTTGAACACAGACGAACTTACTACCTATCCCCTCGTCCGGGCTATAAACTCTTACACGAGCTCCCAAACAAGGTCCCGGCCTGGAAAAGGCGTTACTTCGTGGTCGTAACATTGAGGGGTGGCTTTTCCCGACCCACTGGAGGGCGGCCATTCAAGGTCCTGGTGTCAGGCTGGACCTGAAGACAAGGGAAGCGCTGCGATCTTGGGCAAAGCTCGGTCTCAAGTTCATGGACTACGTGACCGAAGACAAGCTCGTGCAGGCCGGTCTGAGTCCTGGTAGGTCGTCACTTGTATTGTCTTTCTTTTATTTCAGTGTTGTTTCTGATCGTTTGCCTTTGTTGTAGCAACCATGAAAATCCCAGCGACCGAACTCTTCGGTAGCATGAAGAAAGGAAAGAAGAAGCGAGCTTCCAAAAGATCTCGTACTGAGTCTCCGCAGGCTGCCGTCCTAGTGCCTGAGCAGCCCTCCGCCGAGCAACCTCTTGTGATCAATCTGGTCGAGGAGGAATCCAGGAAGGTCTCCCCGCCCCGCGCACCCAAGGAGGCAACGTCTTCGAAGCCCGCCTCTGCAGCTGTCGCTTCTTCAGGCAGTGATGAAGCAGCTTGGAGCATACTGACTCCGAAGTATAGCCTTCTCGGAGCGCGAGCAGCTACCCATTACATGGTGGTAAGTTCTATCTTAACTTCTTCAATTTTGCACTTAAACTTTTCTTGTACTAACTCTTGTATCCTTCTCTTGGCAGGTGAACTCCGCTATACATGCCCTGACTTACCAGTCTGAGGTACATCTGAAAAGAGCTCTTGCTGCTGAGTCTTCTTCTCGCGAGGCTCACGCCGAGCTAAACTTGGCCTGCAACGAAGTTAACCAATTAAAGAAAGATGTGCAGGCTAAAAAGGAGTTGATCACACTGCTCATGTCCGAGAAGGAGCTCACGGGGTAGAAAGCCGCACTAAAGAGGGAGGTGGAGAAACTCGAGGCCTACATAAAGGAGCGAACTGAGATACTCCTTCAAGCTGTGGAGGAGGCCAAAGTCAAGGCCATCGAGGAATACAAAGCCTCGAAGGAGTACCAAGAGGGAAATGATCGAGGTGGGGACGGAGAGCTACCGCAAAGGCTTCAAGCTTAGTAGGTGGTTGACCCGACATGAATTCCCTCAGCTCGACTTTAGCGCCATCACTACTTCGAGGGTCACAAAGTAAATGGCTACTGAAGCTACTGAGGATCCGGACTCCGAAGTGGAAAGCGACAGCGAGCTGCTCGGTGACATCAAGGAGACCGGTACTAATGAGTGTATGGACCCTCCTACCGAAGCCTTGGACAAGGGCGAGGAGCACCGAGATGAATAGAGACTTCTTTTTAAATTCTATAGTGTACCCCGGGCCTCCGAGCTTGGTTTATATTGAAATTCTTCTTTTTTCTCTTGTACTCGAAGTTTGATATCAATGAAATACACTTTTTGACTTATCTTTCGTTCAAAAATGTTCGAAGTGTAGATAACTCCCGAACTAGTGAACTAACCAAGTAGGAGTAGAAATGTGTAGGTTACCCCGAACTGTCGAGCTATCGATCTGGACTACAAGTAGGGATAATCGAAATAACTTTTCCAAGTGCAGGTTACCCCGAACTGCCGAGCTACCGAGCTGGACTGCAAGTAGGGGCAACTTCACATAATGTACGCCGAGGTGAGCGGACACGGGCTACTCGCTTAGATGTTGGTTGTCCCTTAGAGCTAATGGGTCCAACCTGTTATTATATGCCGAACTTGGCTAGACGTCATAGGGTTTATACCCGAACTGTCTATGCCTTAGGAATGAGGGCTGATTTGTCTATGCCAAAGAGGCGACTGGGACTTGTCGTAGTGCCGAGATCTTATGTCAGCTTGGCATCATGGCCCTTAGGCTTCTAGGAATGACTCACAGTTCTCTCTCCAATTTGGCGATCACAGGTAGTATCTTCTTAGGTTGCCGATGTTCCACGCTTGAGGTACTTGCTTCCCTTCCAAGGTCTCGAGCTTGTACGTACCTTCCCCGATTACCCGTCTTACTCGGTACGGACCTTCCCAATTCGGTCCGAGCTTACCAACACCGAGCTCAAGTACCATAACCCTCTGAAGAACCAGGTCACCAACACGAAAGTGTCGCTTCTTGACCCGAGCGTTATAGTACCGAGCTACTCTCTGCTCGACAACACGGAAGCTGCAGTCCAGATGTATGCCATGTCTCGTACTTCTTCCACCAGGTCTAGGTTAGTACGAAGCTCGTCATTGTTTGTCTACTCGTCATAGGCCTCTAAGTGTAGTGTCGGCACCTCGATTTCTGCTGTGATCACCACTTTTATGCTGTAAGTGAGGTTGAAGGAAGTTCACCCGTGGCGGTCTTGACAGTAGTTCGGTAGGCCAATAGAAGACTGGGCATTTCGTCTACCCACAGTCATTTGGCTCGAGCAAAGCGAGCTTTCGGTCCACGAAGTATAGCTCTGTTGGTAACTTTAGTTTGCCCATTTGCCTGGGGGTGTGCCACTGAGGTGAAGTTTTGTTGTATTCCCATTTTGGCACACCAATTCTGAAACTTGATGTCCTTGAATTGCTTTCCATTGTCGAAGATGAGTACCTGAGGTAGCCCAAGGCGACATACTATATTCCTCAAGAAGAGTTTTTCCATGTTGCGGGCCGTGATCGTCATTAGGGGTTTCGCTTCCACCCACTTCGTGAAATAATCCACTGCTACCACTAGAAACTTCCTCTGTCTTGTCGCATGCGGGAATAGGCCAAGTATGTCGATTCTCCACTGTGCGAAGGGCCATGGGCTGGTGAGGTATTTGAGGTCGACCGCAGATCGATGGTGGATTTTGGCGTGCCTCTGACATTTGTCACACTTCTTGACCAGCTCGAGTGCGTCTGCCTTCATTGTGGGGCAGTAGTAACCTTGCCGAAGCACCTTCTGTGTGAGAACCCTGCCCCCCAAATGTCCGCCACACAGGCCTTCATAGGTGTCGCGGAGAACGAGCCCGGCCTTTGAGGGTCGCAAGCAACGCAAGTAGGGGAGCATGAAAGATCTCCTGTACAGTTGTCCATCTATAATGACGTACTTAGCTGACTGGCTCTCTACCCTTCTGGCCGCATTACGATCTACAAGGAGGGTCTCGTGAAGCAGATAATTCGCGAGTGGATCAATCCAGCTCAGCTCTTCTAGTGCTACAGGAGCGACCTCTCCTGCCTCCCCGAGAATGATAGGCCGAGGTAGGTCCTCTATGTACACGGTCCGCATGGTGTTGCTTCTTGTGTTAGCTAACCGGGACAACGCGTCGGCCTCAACGTTCTTGGATCTCGGGATTTGCCTGATGAAATAAGATATGAAGTCGTGTAGAACCTCTCTAACCTTGGCCAAATAAGCAGACATGGTGGGGTCGCGGGCTTCATACTCGTCGCTGACTTGATTGACCACGAGTTGGGAGTCACTGCATATGATGAGGTGCTTAGCCTTCACTTCCTCTGCAAGAGCGAGCCCGACTACTAATGCCTCGTACTCTGCTTCGTTGTTGGATGCTGCGAACCCCGCTTGAACCGTACAGAATTATGCCCACACGGCTTCCTTGTTGGTTGGACGAGCCGTCAATGTGGAGGATCAGGGCTCTTCGTCCCAGGTCGGACCTGCTCTAACCAGGATTGGTGCCGCGCTGGTTGAAGTTTCCTCTGTGTTCTCGAGCTCGACCAGCTCGGGGGTTGTGGTGCCGAACGTACATTTTGCCACGAAATCGGCTAAGGCCTGGGCCTTAATCGCCGTCCAAGGTTCGTACTGGATATCGTACTCGCTGAGTTTGATGGCCCATTTCGTCAATCTGCCAGACACCTCGGGCTTGAGCAGGATCTATCTTAAAGGCTTGTTGGTGAGGACGACGACGGTGTGGGCTTGGAAGTATGGACGAAGCTTCCAAGCTGCTATGACTAGCACGTAGGCCAGCTTCTCGATCTCCGGATACCTTGTTTCAGGATCCTGCAAAACCTTGCTAACATAGTAGATGGGTCGTTGGAACCGATCTACCTCTTTTATCAGTACCGAGTTGACCACTTCGTCACTCACGGAGAGGTACAACTTTAAAATATCCCTTCTTCGGGTCGGGTCAAAATCGAGATACTACCTAAGTACCTTTTTAGCTCGTCGAATGCGAGCTGACACTCCGCAGTTCACTCGAAGTCTTTACTCTTCTTTACGGCCTTAAAGAAAGGTAGGCAGCGATCTGCCGACTTAGACATAAAACAACTTAGAGCGGCTATGCGGTTATTCAACCTCTGAACCTCTTTTAATTTGCGATGTGGTCTCATGGCCTTTATCTTTTCCGGGTTGGCTTCAATGCCACGTTGGTTGACTATGTAGCCCAAGAATTTACCCGAGGTGACGCCGAAGACACATTTGCTGGGATTTAACTTCATGTTGTATTTCGTAAAATTTCAAAAACATTTTGCAAATCATTTAATAAAAATTTTGAAAATTGGRTCTTAACGACCATATCATCTACATAGCATTCAACTTTATTGTCGATTAACGGCTCAAAAATCCTATTTACAAGTCTTTGAAAGGTTGCCCCAGCATTTTTTAGTCCAAAGGGCATAACCTTATAGCAGTACAATCCAAGCTCGGTTACAAAGGCCATTTTTTCTTCATCGGTAGGGTCCATCCTGATCTGGTTGTAACCAGAGTATGCGACTAGAAAGCTCAGCAACTCATGCCCTGAGGTCGCATCCACTAGGCGGTCGATCTTGGGCAGTGGGAAACAATCTTTCGGAAAGGCTCTATTCGGGTTGGTATAATCGACGCACATGCGCCATTTATCGTTGGCCTTTTTTACCAAAACCGGGTTAGCTACCCAGCTCGGGTAATGGACCTCCCGGATGAAGTCTGCCGCTAAGAGCTTCCCGACCTCTTCATCAACTATCCTCCAGCGCTCTGGGGCGAGGTTGTGTTTTTTCTGTCTAACAGGCTTGACTAAGGGATCGGTATTTAGTTTGTGAGTTAGGACTTTATAATCTATTACGGGCATTTCTGTCGCGGACCAAGCAAATACATCTAAATTTTTAAGTAAAAAACTTACCAGCTGAGAGCTAAGTGGTTCCTCGATCGAAGTGCCAATCTGGAGGGTCTTAGCTGGATCATCTGTTGAGACCGGGATGTGAACCGTCTCCTCTGTCGGTGTAGCTCGCTCCTCGGCATACTCCGTAGGTCGCTTGAGCTCGACGTCAGCCGCTAGTTTGGCTTTCCCTTTAAGGGCGGCGATGTAGCATTTACGAGATTCGAGTTGGTCGCTTTGCACAACCTTTACCCCATAGTCCGTGGAGAACATCATTGCCAAGTAATAGGTGGATACTACCGCACGTAGTGCGTGCGTAATGGGCCGACCTACTATGCATTGTACGTGGAGGCAGTTGCGACAACTAAGAATGTGTGGTCGAACCTTACAATATTTGGTCATGTGCCGACATCTATGGGTACTGAGACTCGCCCTAGAGGTTTGACCTCCTCGCCACTGAAGCCTACCAGGGGAGTATCTGTCGGCTTTAGATCGCTTGTCTGGAGCTTCAACTTGTCGAAGGTGTCTTTGAACAGAATGTCGGCCGAGCCACCCAAGTTCACAAGGACGCGCTTGACTTCGAAATCATTTATCCTCAGCTTTATCACTAGGGCATCATCGTGAGGATATTGGATCCTGCGCGCATCATCCTCCGTGAAGTAGATAGGGTCTTCAAGTCTGGGTCTCTTCGACGGGTTTTGCTCCTCGTTTTCTAATTTGCGAACTGAAGTTTGACCTGTTGCCAAAGTGCAGCCCGCGATGTTGGACCCGCCAATAATCATGTTGATTACTTCGCGGATTGGCCTTTCTTCGGGTAACTGCCGTGGTGGCTACTCACTCTGTCTACCGCTGGACTCAGGAGCATTTCTCCCCCTGTTGGTCTGTTTGCCGATTTGCTTGGTTTCTTTCTTCTCTTTGTATAAAATTTTTTAGATACCCGCGACGTATGAGCTCCTCGATCTCGTCGTAGAGGTTCCTACAATTCTCTGTATTGTGTTTGTGGTCTTTATGAAAGTGACAGTAAACATTCATGTTCCTGGTGGCGGGATCTCCCCTCAACCGAGGTGGCCACTTGACATAGGAGGAGTCTTTGATTGCCATCAGGAATTCTCCTCGCTTCGCATTGAGGGGTGTATAGCTCGTCCTTTTAATAGGCAGAGTTCTGGAACGCTGACCTGACTTGCGAGATCGCAAAGGAGATCGGCTCCCAGACTTGTCACCTTCTCTTTTTCTCTTTTCTGCTGGATTATCAGTCCTCTGGTTCATCTCTTCCTCGGTCCCGATGAACTGATCAGCGAGCTTGAGGAATTATGCGATGTCTTTCGGCTTGCTAGCCACCACATGCCATTTGAACTCCCTGTGAGTTATGCCCTTCTTTTCTGCCATGAGCTTCATCGCTGGGTCTAGGTCAGGGATCTGCAGGCAGGTGTCATTGAAGCGCTTGATGTAGCTTCTGATTGACTCCCCTTCTCTTTGAACTACATTGATGAGGCTTTCTTAAGACCTCAGGCATTTTTGCTAGCGATGAAGTGCGAGGTGAACAACTCCACAAACTGCGCCCAACTCTTGATTGTTCCTGGCGCTAGGTTCTGGTACCATGTGCGAGCTACTCCTTTAAATGTGGTGGAGAAAGCTACGCACATGCAGGACTCGTCGCCCCCAGCTAGGTGCATCTGGGACTGAAAGGAGTCTACATGGTCGTTAGGATCAAAAGACCCATCATACTTGTCGAGGGGAGGCATTTTGAAGTCCTTGGGCATCGAGGTCGCCAATAGCTTGGAGGACAGAGGGGACGACCCGGAGAGGAGAGGAGCGGTCTTTGTGGCTACTGAGCTCGCCTCCTCTTTACCTTTTACTTGTTCCTACTGGTTTGTCCTTGCGAGCTGGTTGTTCTGAGCTGAAGTTCGGCGTGCTTTGCGACGCCTTCGCTGTTGCTTCTTTGTCGGCTCCGCATTGGTGTTGCTAACCTCTGTATGGTTTGGTACTGTTCTGCCGCGAGGTGGCTCTTGGTTCCCTGGATGTTGAGGCTGACTGCCATGGATGGAAGGGCCTTGCCTTGAGTTCGCGGCCAGAACCCCGAACCGGTTACCTACGAGCGAACCACCTTCTTGATGCGAATGCCGAGTAAGAATGGCTCTGGCGGGCTGAGTGTCTCCAGACCTGCTTTTGAGATTGTCTTGCGAAGTAGGCTGAGTGATGTGTTCGCCTCTCCTTCCATGAAGTGAGACTTGGCTTCTGAGAGGGACTGGGACCTGTGAAGTCTCCTCGCCTCGGTGGAGAGGTCGAGTGATGTACTACACGCTAGGTTGGTTTTGCTGAGTTGCTGGGTGTCGGGGTGGAGCCGGCTGCTGGCTTTGCGGTAGTGGAGGGAACTACTGCTGGTAGAAGATTTGTTGCTGGTATTGCTGGAATTGCTGGACCTGCTGCATTTGGACCTGGATGGCCCGCATGCAGTTTACCAGGTTGTCGAACTGGGATTGCCCGACTCCAGGGGGAACCACAGATGGTTCAGCGAAGGTCGCGCCAACTACAGGAGGGAGTGGTGCGTTTACCTGCGTAAAAGCTTGCGGCATGGTTAGTTTGGAACCCCAACCGCAGTGAACGGTATGGTGAACTGACCTATGCAGACTGATGGAAGTTGAGGTTGCCCCCTAGAGACGTTCATTTCAGTGCTCTGCTCGGCGTGACTAGAGGATGCCATTGATTTCAGATGAGTTGTTGAGTGTGGAGAAGGCTTTTTTGTAGCGGTTCCCACAGTTGGCGCCAATTGATGTAGCACGATCTGACTGCTCCCTGCTGGAGGATGATCTGGCTTCTAGTTGGACGGCGAGGTAAGCGGACCTACAAAATAAGATCAAAGAACCTAGGGTGGCTAACCCGGTGAAGTCGCTCCAATGCTTAAGTTAGTAAGCTGTTGCGAGCTGAAATAGCTTTGAGAATGTAGAGAGCTAGAGAGCAGAGAAATCACGCGTACCTTGAGCCATCGGGGTTGGAGCCTTTATATAGTTGAGTCCTCGCGGGTTTTGCGGATCGATTCTGGGATCTTCGTCACGATGGGGTCCATTTCCGCTTTAATTGGGGGATAATGTTATCAACTGATAAGGCTTATCAATTCTGCTCGAACTGGACGATGAGGAGATAAGGCTTGCCATTACGCGGCGTGATCCCATGAGGTTCAGAATCCGTTGGAGGGATTTCCGGGATCATCACGTAGTGGTCTGAGTCAGTATCCCTGATCTGATGCTTTTTAGTTCCGAACTGGATTGAATGCCGAAGTGCCTTGGGGTTGAGGTAATCTTGTTGCGATCTTGTACCGAGGTGATTTCGTCCCGAGGTGACCTTATCCCGAGGTGGTTGAATATCCGAACTCGATCTGTTGCGGACTAGGCATGTCAGGATGAGTTGTCATCTTAGTCAGGTCATGTCCACGTGTCCCCTTTTTACTAAGTCGGGTGAAATCGTCCTTCATCAAATTATATTATAACATTTTGTTGATTTTAGTATGTAGTTTTATATAATTTAAAATTATAAAACATATGTTTTATATATTATATTATATATGGAATTATATATAATAAATTAAGTATATTATATTTACATTAATTTATTATATAAAAGTTGAAGAATAATTAAGTTTTTATTAATTTAGTATATTTAAAAATTAAAGCAAAGCTGGATTAAATCTGAATATGATATGAATCCGTTAAGATTTTCAAATCCGATCAGATTTTGAATTGAATTCCGATGCTAATTTTCAGTAATCGGATCAGATTGGGATTTTGTTAAATCCAATAGAAAAAGCAGATTGAAAATATTATATGTTCTCGGAGGAATGTCGACAAATTAGAAGGTTTTCGATAAGGAAAAAATGAAGGTTTATTTCTTTTAATCAGAAGGAATTTCGACAAATTAGAAGGTTTTCGATCAGGAAAAAAAATGAAGGTATATTTCTTTCAATCTGATGAGAAAAAATGTGAGATAAATTAGGGCAGTTAGTCCTTCTTGTTATTTGATCTCCACTCAAATAATAAAAATAAAAAAACCATTGCTTTATTCAAAGTGATGAGCCTGAGAGAAAGAGGAAATATCAAAGGTTAATGGATTATCCGCTGGATATATCCAATTCACCCATCCAACCCGCCATGACCCAGGACTAAATGGATACAACCCAACACGCTAATTAATGGGTGAAATGGGCGGCCTAACGGGGTGGATTAGAAAATTGTCACCCTTAATTTTGACTTGGGTAAATCGTTGATTTTTTATTTTATTTTCTTTTTGCTGTATGGGGTAAACTATTTTTTTTTGAAAGATTGTAAGGGGTAAACCATTGATCGTTGCTATACAGACGTACAGCTTCAGTAAAAAAGAACGGAAATCGAAAATAACAAAAAAATATATGAAAAAAAAATCGTTTGGCGCTTAGATCCCATAGATCGATAGTTTCAAAGAAATAATGCATTTATTGTAATTGTTTTTCGACTGTGCAAAGAATGTCCTTATGTTTTTACGAAAATCCAACTATATCCTTTCATCCACCGTACAAGACGATGAACGGTTTGGAAACCTCGTAAAATTTCTAATACACTTTGTATTTTTATTTTTATTTTTATTTTTATATAAATTTCATAGAACTTCTACCCAAATAATAGAAAACAACCTGATTGATTCTATGGAAAGTTGCGACTTGCGAGACATGTACAAAATCCCACAAACAAAACAAAGGCTCTACAGAAGAACTGAAGAAGAACTGAAAGCCGGAGATGGTGCCAGCTAGCTTCTGACAGAGAGACTGGACGCCCATCACATCGGAGGTGCGCACGCTTGCGGGTGTCGAAATTAAAATGCGCCATGTGCATAGTACACATCCATGACTCCCCCCAGGCCCCAGGCCCCAGTCCCCAGTCCCCAGCCCCCCTTCCCCCTTGGCTAAACAAACTAAACAGAGTTCCTATCTGATACTGGATCCGCGTTCAGATCCAACACCACGTTCTCTTCCACCCGTTCGTCCTTCTTCTCCTTCACCTTCACCTTCACCTCCTCGAAATCTTCCCACTCGAACCTCGGTCTCCATGCGTCATGATTCTTTTTCCCTTTATCCCTATACTTAACGGCGTCGCGTATTCGCCGGAGAATAGCGAAGAACTCCTCCACCTCGCCCTCCGTCGCTGTTTGCTTCCCTCCTCCGTTATCATCTTCACGAGCCCTCGTTCTTCTGTCCTCAACTCCCCCGTTTTCCTGCCGTTTTCTCTTATCCGAGTCCATTTTTCCTCTTTTCTTCTCTCCGCCAGTCGCCAGAGATTCAGACTCTGTCGCTAATCGGCCAGGCCGTCGGTGACGGCAATCGGCATCCGTGGCCACTCGCTTAAAAAGAAAGAAAGGACGACTGGTTTTTCTTTTGGTATCTGGTCTGGTACAAAAGGCTCGATGAGGTTTCCTTCTCGTATTATAGACGGTTTCTGGACGGTCCTCGTAGTGAATTCTATCAATCGTGAAGTCTACTGAGTTAATGACGTAGCCTTGGTTCTGTCGCAGGACGTCAGCTAATGGCGCCATGTGTGACGTCGGAGGCAGCCGGTGGTGCGATATCCGCGATGATTCTCCATAGACCCTAATAAAGCTGACTTGACAGGGAGCGAATAGGAAAAAAGAAGAAAGAAAATAAAAATATTAGATGCTACTAAGATACATCAAGCGAAGACGCGTGGGATACATCAAGTTGAACCCGATTGGTTTAACACAGCCCCAACATGAACATCAAGTGCAGTAAATCTGTACTCACCTGTTGCACGTAAGTCAGGAGTCAGGATCATTATTTAATGGGTCCCACTGAAAGCACCATTATAATCAATGGAAATTGGGCATGACATGAAAATATCGGGTCCAAGCTTCGAAGGTGATAACTGATAAATTGATAATATGGGTATGGAGCGGGTTACCTTGTTGTGTGTGCAACCGCGTCCACGTGAAATTTGATGGGCAAAATATCCGGTTAGCCGTGACTCGTGTGGCCCGTGACCATGTTTCAAGTCCAACTTGGCCCAGAAAATCTGCATCAATGGGCCCGGTCCTTTGATAAAGGGACACACTGTCACTGCATAAGTTACTGGGTATTCTGAGTTTCTGACAGCGTTATGGGTCAGAGTAACAACAGATACCTGGTCTAAGCAAAATGAACCACATCCACACAGGAAGAAGAAACGAAGGGAAAAAAAATGCTGCAACCAAAAGCACTGTTTGTGTGGCTGTTTTATGGTTAATGAACAAATTAGGAACAAAAAATGCATGACCTCTATTATAATTGTCTTGTATTAGGTAGGGAAAGCGCTACTGATTGGTCAGATTGTCCGCCCAAACCCATACAGCTGTGTTTGGTGAAATAGAAAAATAAGAGAAGTTAGAGAGAAAGTTCTCAAAGAATTTTCTGTTTCTCTCTTATTTTCTGTCAAAGCCAAATAATATTGCGTACATGGGTGATGGGACGAAGCAAGCCGCTGTTGATAATTAGTTTTTTATACAAATTTCAATATTTTTATTTTGCTATTTGTTCAACCACCCCGAAAGAACCGCTAGACGCTAGGTGGGTTGATCTCATTTTTATGAGACAAACTGGAGTTAAAATTAAAAGAGGTAATTGAGAATTTTCATTCTAAATTAGAAATGGCAATTTTCTTTATTTTCCCGTTTATTGTGAGGATCCACCCCAAGGTATGAGACAAATTAGGGATGGAGATGATTTTCCTACTATGAGGATGAGGATAGAGAAATTTCCATCCTGTATTTCTGTTGGCAGGAACGGTGCAGGTATGGAGAGAATACTCCATTCTTGTAGAGATCCATTGTCATCGTATATATGTGTGATTGAATATATTTGAATTTATTTAAATATATCTTAATATAATTGTGAATTTTTATTATTTTATTTCTAATTCTTAAATAAAATAAAAAAATAAAAACAAAATGATAAACAATATAAAAAAATAGGAAAAATCCCCCGGTAAAAACCAAAATAACCTGATCCAAGCCAATGGAGATAGGAACGGGTCAAGGATTTTCTCAAGAACGGGAAGGGGAGTGGTGATGATGATGATTGAATTAGTAAATGTTTTCAACCACCATTAGGGTTCTCTGCAAATAAGGGTGCAACCTGTCGAAGTTGAGTCTGGCTTTGGTCGGGGCAAAGCTCATTCAAACAATCTCTACAGCCTTAAGTTAGGAATATTTTCGTAATATTTATGTGATTTATTTCATGATAGATATTTCCAATGCAAGGTTGCAAGGGGCTATAAGAACGGTACCAACATCAACAAGCTTTATTGGCAGGACCCCATTCCCTAATCCCTACTTTGACACAAATTGGATGCAGTTGAACTTGAATCTACCCATCTGCCTGCCTATTACTGATTGAATCCAATGTTTGTTGACTTTGACTTAACCTGGTCATGTTTTTGGGTCCATTCCACCCCACCCAGGAATCATTTATTGATAATTAACTGTTGAATTTGCCAACAACCTGGTGGCCTGACCAATTGAACTGTTGACATGTTCAATCTAATCATACTTAAAAATTATTTTTTATTATTTTTTATATTTCTGGCCATTTTCATCACTAAAATAGCAACATTTATCACACTTAATTTTATTCAATATATTGGAGACATGCCCAACATTTTTTGCATTTTTTCTATAATTTTCTCAACTTTTATACATTTTATGTATTATATTCATTTATCTATTGATTGTATGTTTTACGACACCACAAGTTGACTTACTTGGACTTAATTGGATGGTTGAACCATTAACATTAACCCACAACCAGAGCTAAAATGTTTCCATTTCTAAGTTGTTTTTTTTTTCAAATACTTGCTGAACCAAAGTCTCAGACGTGGTTCAAGCTAAGCCAGTTAACCATTCATCCATCAAAACCCTAATTTTCCATAACCTAGCTTCGACGTGAAGGAAATGTAGATGGGAATATATTCTGGAATAATTTTAACTTCCCACTAGAACTCGAATGATCAATCATCTTGTAAAGTTGTTAAACTTCATTGGTTAGATTTTTCTGGAGTTAAAAATAAATTATTCTGTCTCAAACAGATTACTAAAGTTACTTTATGCTTAAAAAGATTATTTTTGCATGAAACGAAAGTTCTTTAAACATATTTTTAGCATTTCAAGTCTTCTGGTGAGTGCTCGTGGTAGCTAATGATGTACTTGGTGCCAAGAAGAAGAAGAACCGAGCTGAGACAACCGGCTCAAGTTCGTAATGATCTTAAATTCCCAAGGTGGTGAAGTCAGACATGGCCCACAAAGTATATGCTCAACCCAATTTGGCTAAGGTTCTTCAACTCACCTACGTGATGCTTGTATCATTTAAGCCTAAATAAAGACCACGCAATGACACAAATACACATTCTCATTAATTCGTTTCATCCCCATTAATTGTGTGATAAAATATTATCTTCCTTCGAAGAGTATTAGAACATTTGGTTGTGTTCGCTTGTCATGAGTTGAAACTGAAGAAGTGAACTTGTTATAGTTATCTTAACATCTGAGATTCAGCTTTACAAATTAATAAGCAAATGACTTATTATGAATACCCTTGATTTTACTCTCTGCTTTTGCTACTTGCAACATGCGACGATAATGAAGAGGTAAGGCAAAAGTAAATCTCCCTGTCTTGTACCAAAGTTGAGATGAGAGAATTCACAGGCACCATCCTCCAAGATATGTGGTATGACAGTCTGCTTCAAACAATCATAATTAAGCACGGGATATGCCCGATTTGTTAAGGGCAATCTTGTAATATATATTTGTATTCATTCTATGGATTTATGGATTGAAACTCACTTTTCAGCATGCTTTTTTACTTTGTAAAAGGAAAATCAAGTTATTAGAATTTTGACTATGACAACCCCTGAACATTGTCAATAGCCAATTTTGACCCTAAAGAATAAATTAGAAGGCCATTTTGACCCTTCACTTTGATAAAAAGGTTATTTATAGGAAAAAAACAGACGGCGTTTGAAATAGCCTTAACAGATCCCTTAGAAATGTTATGTGGCACTGCTAAAGTTTGAAAATGGGCCACTTTAATAAAGTTAATTAAATAAATTGCTTCAAGGTCTAACTAAATGACCCTAAAGTCTAATTAAGCTTTAATTTACTTTATTAATTAACTAAATGACCCTAAAGTATTTAATTAAATTAATTAGTTAAAACAGTACCATTTGTTCACCAGTTCCTGGGTCAGTGTTGATCGATGAATCAACCATGACATTTAAAAATAAAAAATAAATAAATAAAAAATGACTTGAAAACCATTTACTGGATCAAACAATTTAGTAGTTCAATCATCTAGGGCATAGATTTCTTAACTAAGTCGATGTTTTTTTTTTTTTTTTTTGTTTCTTTTGAAAATTCTGGGCCAAATATTAAATGGAATTGGGCAATTGACCGATTCCTAGGTCAAATGGTTCAATCGCCTATGTATAAAATGTAACTAGACAATTAATCAATTCTTGGGTCAAATAGTTTGACCACCCAAAGTTTTTAGCTTGGTTGAACCGCTAAATTGTTTAATCCAATAAATGATTTTTGGGTCATTTTTTATACTATTTATATTTTATTTTTTTATTTTTCAAAATGCCATGGGTTTATCCATTTGGACCAAATAATCAAACCGTTGGCCTAGAAATTAGTGACTAAAGTGGTTTCTGACGAGGGGCATTTTGGTCGTCTCACACAATTATCAACACGTGGACGCTGGAGATAACATAGCATCCAGCATAGCGAAGCAGCTTGCCAAAAGTGATACATAGCAGTCAGCATCAGGTATGCAACCGAGCTGGAGTGAACTCAGCCCACAACGTCTAGTATTGCAAAGCAGTTCGCCAAAGTGACATGTGCCAGTCAGCATCAGGTACGTGACCAAATCCACTTGAACCACAAAAGACTTAGAGACATTGCCTAGTGGCACTTGAACCTCAAATAGCTATAAAAAGGCATCCAAATCCACTCAAAAGGGTATGCACACTGATACTCTCAAACTCCCTTACATTCTTAGAGATTACTCCTACACACTCATTAACTTAAGCATCGAAGTGCCCTTCCTGGGTAAAAGCTACATGGGCACTCTCATCTTCTTCTCTTTTTACAGCTCGCTTCAACTTGGATACCCAGCTTGCAGCTCGTCCACACAGCCAGATTGCTGCTAGTCGGAATCCGAGTCACAACACACGAGGGAGCATCCAAATTGTGCATCATCAGTTTCATTTTGGCTTGGTTTTTAAAACCTTGCTTAATTGGTTTAATTTACTTATTTAGATTGATTAGCTTTATTTATTAAATTTAATTAATTAATTTTGCTTCCTTAATTAATTTAATTTACTTATTTAATTGCTTAATTTACTTAATTAAGTAAATTAAATACTTTAGGATCATTTAATTAGACCTCAAAGTAATTTACTTAATTAACTTTATTAAAGTGGCCCCATTTTCAAACTTTAGGGTCGAAAGTGGCCTTTGTCACATAATGTTGTCTAACGAATCTGTCAATGCCGTTTCAAACACCATTTGTTTTTGCGTACAAATGGCCTTTTTATTAATGTCTAGGGTCGAAAATGACCTTTTTTATATTCTTTAGGGTCGAAATTGTCCTTCAGGGTTTATCATACCCTGAAGGACCAAAAATCCTCAAATTATCAAATCACTTATAAGAGGAGATGTTCATAAGTTTCGTTGAGGAATGCGTTGAGAAAAGATGTTCTTAAGGAAGTTGAGTTTCTTATTTGTAGCTAAGGGTGTGCATATAGCATTATAGCTTAATATTTATTATATAACCTGTGGCCATATATAAAATTGAGAATGGGAAACAGATATTTTAGTCAAACAGCCTAGTTTTGCATTTTCTATACTGGCATTGTTAAATAATTTATTTCTGTTATTTCTTATCTTATCCCTCACACATTAGTAAGAAATGATTTAATGGACTAATAATTTAATAATAGATATGGGTTTAAATAGGATGAATTAGAGAAACAAGATTCATAGAGCTGATCCAATATAATTAATTGGGCTAAGGCTTGGATGCCCACCAAAATTGGGTTAGTAATGCCGAAGGTGTGGAAAAGGTGTTGGAGAATATTTCCAACATTTGTTCAGTAGTACCTCTCACAATATCTACAGAAAATGCCTGAATGGTGTTGAAGTGAACATTTGGGATCACCCTTGGCTTCCCAACTCTCCAACTAGACTGCCAATATACCAAGGTTAAAGACCTTATTTTGGAAAATCCCCACCGCTGGAATTTAGAGATCCTCAGAACTCTCTTTAACCAAGCAGAAATCAATGATATCATGGATATTCCTCTGAGTTAATATGGCCTTATTCAATAGATGGGAACTACACAGCTAAATCTGGATACCAAATTGTGTGTAGTAGCCAGACAGGAGCTATCAATAGAACACAGATTCCCACAGCTCTATGGAAAATAATCTGCAAGTTACAAATCCCTCCTAAGATTAGAAATTTCGTTTGAAGATTATGTTGGCAAGCTATTGCAGTTAATACTGCCTTGACCCACAAGAAAATTAATGTCCACTTGTCAAAGATGTGGCGTGACTAAGGACACGTGCAGTGTGGATCCAATTCCCATTAGCACTTAGATCAGATCAACCTCACTTTAAAGTTTAATCACATCTCGGATTGGGTCATGACTTGTTGGTTTGGTGATAACATCTATCTAGATGGGGGATTCTTCTCGTTGGGCCTACTTGATAGCAATTATTTGTCTGGTTGGCAAGAAATGAGTTCTGCTTCGAAGGTGAAGATAGGGATCCCATAAACGTAGTCTAGAAAAGCATAGCTGTTTGGCTTCAATGCTGCCCACAAATCACAGACCCATCAGTTAGACCTCCTGAGCAAATCATGTGAATTGGGTCAAAGTCAATAGTGATGCAAGTTATGATAAAGGGACTCAGCTGGGTTGGCTTAGCTTGTGTTGCTAGGAGTCATACCGGGTGCTCGAGGAGAACGGGTTAGGTGCCAAATCAGTTCTGGACGCACAAGCCAGAACTATTAGACTTGGCTGCTCTGAGGCCCTTAAAACAAGTTTAGAAATCCAGATTTCTCTCCCTTGAAGAACATCTGGTCAAATATCAATAGCCTTGCAAGGAGTCTTCCTCAGGTCAGCTTCCAATACTGCAGGCGTGAGGCCAATAACTTAGCTCATTGCTTAGCCAAAGAGGCTTTGTCTCCTGTGAATACGTGGACGGCAATAGACCCATACTTTGTGGTTCGGGCCATTTGAATATCTCTGTTTTGAGAGGAAATGTACCCACCTTAACTTATGAAGTTTTTGAATAAAGTCTATGCATTACCAAAAAAAAAAAAATCCAATTTTAATTTGGTTTATGAACATGTTGGAGAAAATGGGGTCACTGTAACTTTGGAGGAGAAGCTCTGAGGCGCGTCTGAAGATACTGTCTTTAGAACGTTATTTGCCCCCACTCAGTTGCACTGAGTTTGATGTTGGGTTACAGACAAATTCGTTCCCATGATACAACAGAGCCTTGGACGAGAATCTGCAACCAACAAAGTTGAAGAGTCTCCAAAGAAACATTCTGTGAGACTGTAGCAGATCGGATTGAGAGAGAGAGAGAGTGAATTTCGAAATTGTGTTTTAGAGTCTGATTCATGCTCCTTAAATAATTCGTGAAGATGTATGAGAAAAAGGTATTGAGAGAGAAGGCACATTGAACAGTCACAATTTCAAACATTGTGACTGTTTAAAAAGTAGTTAACAGTTAGTGACTGTTAACTTTGAATTGTGCCTCTTGAACACCCGATCGAATCATGACCGTTGATCTCATCAATGGTGATCAACGGTCAGTAACGCACCAAAACCAAAGCTGTCCATTGCGAGCCACGCGAAGTGCGAGCAAAGTGCGCCTCATTGCACCGCACACACGCGTGTGCACGCGTGCACACGTGTTGCGCGGTATTGAATCCCCATACTCTCCTCTACTAATTCTAAGGAGTGTAAATCAGCTCCTATTGAAATATTGAAAACAAAACTTATAATTTTCTAATGTGGGACAAATTCAAAACTAGGTTTTTGTAAGAGAAAAACTGATTTTTACAATCAAGTGTGTAGGTGCAATTTCTCATATAATTAGCCAATCAAACCCATTGGATTTAATCTCTTATGAGATTAAAATCCAACAGAACATACCCTTTTTTCCAATTCTACACTCTTCTATTTGTTATTGCAAATCTGCAATCAGTGAGAGATTGTCTGTATAGGATACAGACAGGAGACATGGTGGGATGTAGATGTGAAGTCACACTAAAGCGTTCTGTGATTTATACTCCTTCCAAACAACAGAGCACTTAAAACATCAAACAAATAATATGTTGTGTCGTATCCGATCAATATGGATCAAAGCGAGATTGGCTTCAGTCAGAACTAGGCCCGTTTGAACAGTGTTAGAATAGCCTTTACAACTTTTTATTGGGGATGCTGCTGTATTTTATTTCATGGGGAAATGTTTTCAATGCAAGACTATGATGGCTGTCGAATGAACTTTGCTCTGACTGAATCCGGTTTCGATCAAAGCGCAAATCATCAAACAAATAACTTGTTGCTTGTACGCATCAAAGTTTTGAAGGCTTTGGGTTAATGTGCAACGGAAGAGAGCATAATTAATATTTAATATAACTAGGACGCTATCAGTGTGGGCCCTCATAGCTTGTCAGCAGTTGTCCCATGATTCAAGCATCAGGCCATCCTATACTTTTATATATATATATATATCGCATTTATTTGGACGGCCGGTGGAAATTAAACAATTTCTAGTGTTTGGCAATATGGTTTTGTTGATGTTGATGGACACTTGTCCTATTGTCCATGAAATTCATAGATGTTTTCCATAATGCCAAGTTACCAACCCAAGATTCTGGTCACTGACTAGGGTGGCACAAATGTGATGTTCCAAGTAGTGATTGGATCGTGAGTATGCATCCATTCTAGTTGATTTATTATTGAAACCAAAGCGTACGTGTATAAGCACTAAGCGGCAGCAGGAGAGATGTTTGATCCAAGTTCTAAAAGAGATACCCAGGTAAAAGCACAAGGACATTAAGAAAGCATGTTTTATGTGGTGGTCAAATTCAAAAATCACAAGGAAATTGGTATGAGCAAGGGATCAAGCACAAGGACATTGTCTGTATATGGTCAGCTTTGCACCGAGGGATTGCTCTTTTTATTTTGCTTATTGCATGTATTCTGATGAGACTTTTTGACAAAAAAGGAATCATACAATTGATATAACTAGGGTTGTTCATAATAAGACCCAAACCGACCAATCTGGTCCGATCTAATTCGAGTTGGCTGGTTTTTTTTCAGCATCGTTTGGTTTCGGATTACAAAAAAACATAAATTGATGGTTTGGTTCGGTTTCGATTTTCGTGTGTGAAAATCGAAATCGAACCGACCCAAACTGACTTAGATATATATTATATTTATAATATATTTCAGATATATATTTTAGAAATATACATATTATATATAAAATTTCTGATATATAAAATATCAGTTTTAATCCATCAAATCATTTTTAATTTTCAGGCATCCAACCTTTGTTTTCTTAGACTTGAATCCTTTACCATTTACATTGAGAGAATCATTCACAAAACCGACCCAAACTGACCCAACTTGATTCAAACCGACCAGATTGGTTTTACTTAGTACTGGGTCGGTTTCAGTTTCATTTCTAGGTAAACCGACCAAATCAGATCGATTCAAAAAACACCAGTAAACCGACCCAACCCGACCCATGAACAACCTTATATGAAGGTGGTGCCAATTTTCTTCTTCGTACGTATTATCATCATCATCATCATCATCATCATCCTCTAAGCCTTGTCCCAATTAGATGGGATCGGCTAGAATCTTATTTCAGTGCCATATACATCTTTAVATTATAAACCATTAATTCATTTTTTTATTATTTTTATTAAAGTCATTTTCAGTATGTCCATAGCTTTTCTACATCATTTATATTATGGGATCGGCTAGAATCTTATTTCAGTGCCATATACATCTTTAGATTATAAACCATTAATTCATTTTTTTATTATTTTTATTAAAGTCATTTTCAGTATGTCCATAGCTCTTCTACATCATTTATATTTCTAGTAAATAAACATAAGGAGGCAAGAAAATCTATGAGCTTAAACATTACTCAACCCAACAAGTCTCAATTTTGTATTCCAACTTAAAGAGGATTTGCTTCTATCTCATGACTTTCTGTATGTCTTTGTCCAGTCAATGAATTTATTTTCATTTCGAAAAAATAAATAAAAAAAACTTGTTTCAGTGGTTCATAAAGAAATAATGCAATATAACAAGTATAAAGATTTTGAAAATATTCTTCCTTCTCTATATCAGTACTAGAATGGTTGAATTTGGTAATTAAGCCCGTTTTTCTCAAAAAACAGTAGAAGAGATTGTCACTCCATTTTCATTTTTAGGGATGATTACCGAATTTATAAGATATAGCTTCCTGGAATGATTCTTAAAGCAAGTTCTTATGAAGTATTCATGTGTTCATGCATGTGATAACACACCACACCAGCATTATTATTTATAAGAAACCTGTTTCTCAGAGAATCAAGCATTACCCTAAAATGCCTCAAGATCGTTGATTATTGAGGATTCGATTCATTTGATCCTACCAAACACCCACACCCACATGGTTTACAAGCTAAGCATTTTTTCTGGACTCCTGATTTGTTTTGCTTTCTTTCCTCTCTTTGGATGGTGTTTAGAAGCACGAGTGTTTTTTGGGATCGATTTTCAAGAAAAAACGTTCATGCTTTCAAGACCCATTTTTTTACAAAAAAAAATGCTTCTGCCACGTAGACAGTGAGCAACACTATGCTGTTTGGTAAGGTGATTTTTATCACTGTTTTTCATGTATGTGCTGACAGGTAAACACCACATAAGATACACATCAGTCAACCATTGGGGGAAACGATTCACCAATGCATGGCATTTCATGCATCGGTGGAGTCCCGATTTACAAGACATGCCCGATTTTTCAATAAATGCCTGAACCAAACATTCATATATATAGGTATTTGTTGAAACGCCTATGTGGATCTGATGTAACACAGTTTTTTTTTGAAAAATGGCCACGATTCCAAACATCCCGTTGGTTAACGATCTCCAGCCCCCCAATAGATTACATGGCCAAACCATATAAAGATGATTCTGAAATGAATCCACCAAGTGAAACCAATCTCGCGTGGCCAATTGAACCTTCAAGCACGCAAGGGTTTTATAGGCACCACCAAATTGCCACTAGACCTGTTTATGGGCTGGTCTTAGGTTGAACTTTTTCAAAATTTTGAATGGCCCAACCTAAAGCCGAAGAAAAGTAAAATGTTCATGAACTGAGCTCAAAGCCCAGCCTGTGAACAGGTCTAGATGCTACTATACGCCATGTAGAAAGTAATACAAATATTTGTACTTAACACCTCTATACAGAAAGTAATACAAACATTTGTACTTAATTCTTCCAAACCAAATAGTATTTTGGAGGTAAAATCAAAACGCCTACATGGCATCTAGCTTGAATCTAAACAAAAACGCAGTATAATGCAACACCACCTAGATGAGTACAAGCGTATAACCCCCATAATTTGAGAAAACCAAGGAGTTTTCATTTTTTCTTTATTGTTCTTTACTTAGTTCGTTCTTACTATTTTTCGTTTATTACTCATTTTATTGGATTTAATAATTCACTATTGCGCTATTGACTTATTTGTTTGGATTAGCTATATGAAAATTCATAATTTATAATTGTTTTACTTTGAATGAAATTGATCATAATGCATATAGAATATTGAAATTTATGATTAAATATGATATTGCATCGTTCAATTATCCAGTACATGATAAATCTTTAGTTGGTATAAAGACTAATGGACTCTATCTGGTAAGTGCTAACAACCCATCATTAAAAGATTCTAACGTTAAAAAAAAATGAATTGAGTGCCTTTCAGCTCATAAAGCCTACAACATTTTGGTGGGTTTTAACCTTCTAAGCTAAAAGCCTGAAACTCTTCCAAGTCAGGTGCATGCGGGATTCGATCCCAAGTCTCCAATAAGACCAACACGAGACCTTATCAAACCAGCTGATTGTTTTGTAAATGCTTTCTTTTTTTCCTCTCATTTTTTAAGCTTTCAATCTGATTATACCACCAATTCCAATATACTTTTCCCCTCTTGTATTAAGAGTTCATAGTCCATACGTGCATATCCCTTCAGAGCAGTGGATCCAGGGGAAGAGGGTAACTAACTGTAAGTGTGCCTGGTCAAGTAAGGCAATCCGAAGCCTCTGAAAGTAGGGGGTGAAATGCAGTCTAGCTGGCGCGGGTCCTCCTTAACCCAAGCCCAAGCCCAACCCAAAACCCTAACTCCAACCTGAAAGAATTAGGTCAGTACCTCAGTGTGGGTTTGTCAGTTAACCTGACCCACTGGTATCTCTACATGGACAAGAGGGATTTGATTAAGGGGGTATCCTGTATTGTGGATTGTTTAGGTTTCTGAAACATGCTGTACTATACCCATTAGGCATTCTTTTCAGGGGCGTGGTGTGTTTTGAAACCATGTTGATGGTTTTGAAAGACAAAATATTATAAATTTTCTTCCATACCAAAATCTTGTAGACCAAATTCACACCTTTGTAGATTGCTCGATTACTATATATAATGTAATAAATGACTGAAATATTTTCGTTAAAACTTTGTTAATAATACATCCACATCAAAGTGCAAAACAACTTATGCAGTGTGATGTAGTTCAAACCTTGTAATTTGAACCACACCACAATAGGGCCTAGTAAATTCCAACACACCACAACTTATAGAGACCATACAACTAACAGTCACTCCCTAAGTAGACAATCCAGTGACAAGAAGCCTGTAGAGCATTTGGTGGACTCTTTTTGCCGTCAGGATGTTAAGGTGCCTGTAGTCCATTTTCCTCATGAAATGGCCATGGTGACCAGGTCTTTGGGGAGGGAACGCTGTTGGTCTGTTGATCCTCCCTCCTTTTTGAGTCCTCCTGTAGATTTGTGCTATAAATTTTATTTTTATCAAAAAAAAAAAAGTAGACAACCCAGTGGGTCTTCTAAAGGAAGCTCCCTAATTAGCTTTATACACACAAGCTGCAAGCCTAGCCATAATGGAAACCAAGTTCTTGAGCATGCATATTAACCTTATTGAGCTTGGATTATGGCTATAGTTGGTTCATGGGTCTGCTGTGGCTAGGAGTCTCACATGGGAATTAATGGGATAATGTCCAGAAAATCATTCATGCACCAATCCAGTGGGTCCAACCCACAACCTGACCCAACCCGAATTAATTGAAATATAACCATTGGGATTGGGTGATTAAATCCGTCTCCAACCCGCCAAGGTCATGAAAGAGTGAGTCGTATGGGTTGGGTTGGGTATGAAATTTCCACCCCTACTAAGAGGTTAAACACAACACAAGGCCAAAGGGTTTATTCTTTTGATGGAAAATTTGTCCCAGCTGGTCCGTCACAAACATGAAGTAGAAAAGAAAATTTGCTATGTGAGGTTTGAGGCTTTGAGCTAAAGATCTAACAACAGAAAAAGACAGGGCTAGCTCTCCCTTCGACCATAGGTAATGGGTCCTCTTCATAAAGGCAAGCAAAAGTGGGCCTTCCTCATCGCCCGCTTCCGCCTTAAGTGTCTTCGGCCCACATATTCAAAGCCTAATAGTAGCTATCCTCCCGTGGATTCTTCGTGGCCCAATAATCTGGAAGAGTGGCAAAAAGTGGAGACAAGTTGCAAAATTGGTCCTTTAGAGCAAACAAAATATCGCGTAACTGAGAAGGAGACATGGGGGACCATCTTGTTCTGATGTATATAAATGAGAACACGGAGACGGGACCATCTTACTCATTTGAGGATATTTCATCTGCTTCCAAGCCCAGTTGTGTGGCTCCAGGCTCTGAATCCTTCTAAGAGAATTGTCTATCCCGAGGAGGATTCACATGCCACATTGTAGATTCAGACAGTTGATCTGATGAGGTCCCTCTGGCTCTTGGTTATCCATTTCTCTAACAAATCAGGTACACTGTGAAGAACCAACCACATGGGCCATTTTGGTCTGCCACATTCCACAACCTATTTTGCTTAAATTAACAAACTTGAGTACTCATCTCTATTTTTATTAAGTGGGCCCTTGTGGGTTTGTAATGGAGATGAAGCTTCTTGAAAGATTATAGTGTCAATCGTAATTGGAAAGTCTAAATGAGTTGAACGTAAGCTTGTTCTCCGATGCCATATTCAATTAAACTCTCTAGGTTACTCACAATAGCTATTGACCATCAAGTATGGTTATCGAATTGAGGAGGCACAGGTTTACACCATGGGAAGACAGGAATTCACATCTGTGCCCCACAAGGGGGCGCCCGGCAACATGGCATAATACATTTCTGCCATGTATTAAGAGCATTTCCTGATGATAGTACTAAAAATGATGATATCATCATCTGGAGATGCTTTCAATACACGGTGAAGATATGCTGTGAGACGTTATAGGGTGCAGAACTGAACTTGAAAGACAGACCCACTGATTTGGTGGTTATTTGAGGTTGAGGGCCATCAGGCGTTTCAACCCACAAGTGGCCATGCAACATTCCGCCATTGTATTTTTTGTTGCAACTATATAAACTCGTTGGTTGTAATTAAAAACTGCTGACCAAACAGCTTATGCACTGTTTTGCCTTGAAATCAAGGTGAATTACAAGCTTAGCTGAACCTGATGATTGTATTAGAGACTGTATAACTAATACTAGCACCCTACATCAGCCATCCATCCAAAGTGAGTGATTAAGTGATATTAGGCCATATACATTTTATGGCTGATGCAGGATATTATTATCGGTAAGGTTCAAAGTATCAATATGATATGTCCCATATTAGATGTATATGATATCTTTAGGTCCCTGAAACACCTGTTTATAGATGTTTTCGAGAACCCTATATATATATATATGCTCATAAATACTTAAAATTATATTGTAGCTATCGATAAAACTAGTTTGAATGTTATGTTTTTAATTACTAGTAAACTGTCATGGGTTCAAATTTCATTTAATTATTTTTCATGTTGCAATTCATTTTGTTCATAAAATACTGTATTAAATACAGTTTGTTAATAATATATAGTATTTTAATCATTTTTAGTATAATTGATTAATAGTATTTAATATCCAATTGCAATCCGAAATTGATTTGAATCCGCTATATACCCAATGGAAAAGATCCAATTTGAATTCCAATACAAAGAAATCAAATTTGAGTCTATTTATGTCTGATTTGATTTGATCCATTTGCATCCCTACTTAAACTATTTATAAAAATTGATTTTTTTGTTTTTATTTTGGTAGATAAAACTTAGTTTTTTTTCCTTAAAAAAATACAATGTGACTACAATTATCCTCAAAAAAGAAGAATTTAAAGTTAAACCATAATTAGGGTTAGAGAGAATGGAAGAGAGTGATGTATGTCCTTACATAGAATATATTGAGTTGGGTTTCTTGATTGCTTATCCAAAGTGTAGCTTGTCTTCAGCCAATCATGTTGAGTAACGTAAAGGACTTTGGCATATCAAATCACTATTCGATGACAACGAAGGGGATAAGTGGATAACAAATCTTAAATTTATTAATTTTTTTTTATCCCCTCATTAATAGATATTTTCCTGATTCTTCCATGACAACGACTGGGTTAGCTATATAAGTTCAAAATTGGCTTTGTTTTGATTTACTTTCCCTCCACATTTATATAAATCTTCTTTGTTTTGATTTACTTTCCCTCCACATTTATATAAATCTTCTTCATTCTTCTTCCATCACCAGTTTGTGTGATTCCTGTACGAAATCAGACATGTTGAGTAAATGGGAAGCCTATACATATTTGACTTTTCCTCCTTGTCGTATAGAATTCCGCTCTTGTCAGCTTCTCGACTATCACACCATTTACTGCTTTTTTATCTCATTTTTCTAACTATTATTCTATTCTACTCTAACTCTAAGCGTCTGTTTGCCATCGATGCTGTTATTTTAGAAAACAATGATATATCAGCACTATGTCGGAAAAAAATGGTATTTCAGGAAACGGTAATATATTTAAAACCATTTTTTTACAAAAATTGGTATTCCAAACCACACCTTAAAACTGAGGTGTGATGTAGTTTAAAATAACGCTGAATTTGATGCTTTTTTATATTAGGATTTGTGGCTGTCAATGAGGACATGATATAACAGTGAAGTAAACTTCCTATAATGGATACCAGTACTTAAAAAAGATATAGAGCATTGGTACCAAATAGAAGATGTTATTACTGCTCTAGAAAATATCCTACCTGATAGCAAGATTTCCAAACAAAAAAAAAAAAAGACAGCGTTCCAACCCATACAATCAGTGCTAAGAAAACAGTATTGTATCTACAGCATCGGTGCCAAATGTATACTAAATAGACCTTTTTCATTTTATTTTTCCTTCTTTTTTCCAATTAATCTCAAGCGGTGCAGTGTCTAACGTGTCTTAATCAGTATAACACACGTGCTTAATTTTATATGAAGTTCTTTTTAAGTATTTAATAATTGGAAGTATTACTTATGAATAAACCATAAATTTCCTTCTTGAAGGATGTTTTCTACCATCAGATTAGGATCTACTCGTACCAAAGCATCGTAACCCATCTAACAATAATTCAGTGGTTAGAACTCAATCGGGACCATTAATTAATTTAAACGCGATTTACTATTCTACAAAATAATGCCATACTGGAATACAAATACATAATAGACACACGCAAAAGTTGAACATCTATGCAAACAGATGTGGGTCTAGAGCTGAACCTATCAAATTATACAAGCTAATCGGTCGGTCATGCGAAAATTGACAAAACTCCGTTCAATAACACTGAAATCTAAATTTCAATCACTGTTAAATGTGAAAAAAAAAAAAGAAAACTCGAACTGACTTTTTTTTTCTTTCTATAAATTTGAGAATTCATATATTTTCTTTAATGGGATCGGACCTAATTCTTAATGGGTCTTAAATGTAAAGATCCAAATTGCATACAACCATCCCCTGGTCTAAATTTTGTGGACCCAAGCCCATACGGGTTAACGGGTAGCCCTTGCCTACACTATAAAACCATTTAAGTTAGAGTTGTACTTGTGCTTTTATGAGAGATGCCCTATGGCCCATGAAATTTAAAGTGGCCGACACAATACTGCACGCTACGCAGGGTAACAGGGTATGGTAATTCAAAGCACGTTGCCCATCATGAAGGGAACAAAAGGAGAGCAATTATCCGGAAATCTAAGGCCCCTTTCGGCATCACTCCAGAGAGTCACTTCTTGATTGTGAGAAAACCGGATTCAATCAGGGCAAAAGCCTGTTCGAGCGGCCTTTACTGATTTGCCCTCATATTCTCGCTATTTTGTTTTTTAATTAACGAACCCATGTGTTCCCATTACACGTGAGAGCAGGGGCGAAGTTGTAAATGTACTTTCCTTTATTACAGCTTATTAGCGCTGAGCCTAAAACAGTAAAACCCCCCTTTCTTCTTCTCATAGCCTGCCTCCTGGTGTTCTGCCATCGCTTTTCACTAGAGAAGTCTCTCCAGTATTCGATCATGGAGACTGGTTACCACTCTGATGATGACTGTGTCTCCATGAGTGGTTTTTCTGTGTTTTCTTTTAGTTAGTTTTTGATTTATTTGATTTAGGTTTTTTTTCCGGTTTATACCAGTCATTCATTACCACCGGTGGTCCATGTTCAAAGTAAGCAGATGTTCGAACGAAGCACTGGCATTAGTAACTAATGGTTTTCGTTGAACGAAGGTGGTTTGCGTTTGAACAAAAGGAGAGGGAGAGAGATATGTTGATCAAAAGAACCAGTGGTTCTATCGATGGTCGATCGGATCAATGAAATAGTGACTAAAATGGAGTATTATGACTACAAATTAATATTTCGGAATCCTTTGTTTTATTTTATGGTTTTGATGTAAGGGCTTATAGCACACCAGTAGCACGCCCAGACGTGGTTGAGGGCGGCATGCAACGCAGATCCAATAAGAGCGTCGCACAAGGCAGAGGTCGATGTGCAACGTAGGACCAATGGCGCGACCGCATGCGGTGACCTCGGATGGCTGCGTCCTCAAGGCCGGACTACATTCTGTCTGTCCGTGCCCACCTACCTCCAAGCAGCTTTAAGTATGAATAGGGGATGGCCCCCCTAAGGAAAGGGATCGGGACGCCCGCTATTCCAAGTTCCTTAGCTTCCTGGCAATCTCGTTTGAGCCATTCTACTCAATCCTCGTCCGCCCTCTTTTCAATGCTCTTACTAACTTGACCATCGGAGTCTCCGCCCCTGGGATAACACTCGGGGTCTCTGATGCGTTCCCTCCTCCACAGGTCAAACTCATGGGCCCTCAGCCACAATGAACCTCAGACTCATCAACCAACTCATCTAAGAAGCAAATTCACTCTGTTGCCCTTGGCCCATTTCAGGTTGCAACAATTGGCGCCATCTGTGGGATCGTCACTAAGACTTCCCACAATTAAATTCACTCCAAAAGACTTAAGAACTAACTCCTAAGCTTCAATCGACATGGCAAGAAACACCAGGAGCGCTCAGAGATTGGTCATGATGGACCAATTCCAAGTGATCCTCAACCGGCTCGATAGCATCACACAAAGATTGGGCGAGGTGGGGCGACCAGCAAGAAGCCGCCCCGTTGGAAGCCTGGGGCGCCACAGCGGATGCTCTTCCCAAGCTCCACCAGTCATGGTCCAACGGTAGTAACCGACACGCCAGTCATCCGCCGAGGACCTCCTGACCCCCTAGCCGACGAGAGGACGACCCAGCGCAGTCTCGCGACCACCGCCGAGACCAAGGACAACACAATCAATCAGATAACCCCTGGGACGAAGGCGGGCAGTCTGGCTACTACAACCCTCCTCTGAGGGCTAGGGGCCGATACTACGCCTCTCCCTCCTGCATCTCAAACCTCCGAGAACTCCTTAATGACCAACAGACCAAAAGGCACCAGGATGCGCCCGCATCAGAGTACTTGGGGAACAGGGCCAACCCGTTCCGCGCTCGAGAGAACCAAGACGAGGCCCAGGCCCCTGTCAACCAAAGGATTGTCGACCTCCAGGCGTAGTTTGGCGCTATAAAAGATGAACTTTGACAAGTTAAGGAGAGCCGAGGTGATGCCTCGGCAAGCCAGAATCCCTCGTCCAATAGAATGGGCGCCATCACCTCGGAGCTCCTTCCACCTCACTTCAAAGCTCCCGCACTGGAGATGTATGATGGCACTACGGATCCAAACAATCACTTGGAACGCTTCAGAGCACTCATGCTCCTTTATGGATGTTCCAACACCTTGACGTGCCGAGCTTTCCAAGCGACCTTCAAGGGGGCAGCCCACCGATAGTTCTCCGGGCTCCCACCTTGCTCCATCAACTCGTGGGAGTAGTTCGTTAACCTTTTCCTTGCCCACTTCATTAGCAATCGACGATGCCAGAAGAGCGTCGCCACACTCATGATCGTCTGATAGAGGCATGGCGAGAATCTACGATCCTACATCGACTGTTTCAAAAAATAAGAGCTCAAGGTCTGGGACCTCGACCCCATGGTCTCCATGCACGTAGCAATCCATGGCCTCCTACCCGAGTCGGCCCTCAAGTGCTCCATCGCCAAGACACCGCCCAAAACCAAGGCGGAATTTTTGAAAATGGCTCAGAAGTACATCACCGCTGAGGAGGCCTTGACTGGCGAACGCCAAGAAGGAGAGGTGACCACAACCATGGGGACTCAAAGAAGAAGAGAAAGAATGGAGACGACCGCGACAACAACAATAACAACCACAAAGATATAGACAAGAAGCCACCGGCCCCGTCCTATGACAAGTACACACCACTCAACTCCACCTAAGCGCATATCCTCATGCAGGTAGGGAAGGAGGGGTACATGAAGTGGCCTCAGAAGATGAAGAGGAGCCCCAAGGAAATACTGCAGGTACCACCGCGGCATCGGCCACGACACCGAGGGTTGTTACGTGCTCCAAGACGAGATCGAGTCCCTCATCCACCATAGGTATCTAAAAGAATATGTTGAAAGTGATATCGCCACCTCTCCCTTGTAGCAGCAGCAGCTGGCGGGAGTGATAGACATCATCATCAAGGACTTGGCCTCGGGTGTAGCCTCAGCTCCAAAAGAAATGAGAGGCACTCGGCTCTCTAGCATTTTGCTCATATGTGCCTCGCACTAGGAACTCTTATGGCTTCACAATGTACGATTGACCATGTAAACAAGTTTTTTGTAATGAAGCGAGCAAGTTTCTCTCACATCGGCTCAAGTTCTTAGTGTATATGTTCGCGTCTCAATCAAGCGATCGACTATAGCACACAACCCCCACCAAGGTTACACGCTTGGACTGGTCATCGGCCCAAGGCACATGGCCCTCGGAGAACATACACCTAGTCACCAAGTCTCCCTCGGTCGAACGACTAGCCGCAATCCACAACCTTTATCTAGGTTACACGCCTAGACTGGACGTCAACCCAAGGAATATGACCCTTTGAAGGTCACAGCCTGTTCGCCCTTTTTAGCAAAGGATCTAAGGGACCTCGGCTGTAGTTAACGAAGTGGCCTTTGATATTGACCTCGGCCTCAAAAGACCCTCTCAACGAGCAAGTCTTTATCCAGGATAAAGAGCCGGTATCGACCCTCCGCTTAACACAAGTGATGGCAGAACAGACACGCTAAAGAGAACAATGCCACTTCGCTAAGACAAGGGCACTCCATGACGCTAGTCGGGCACTACCCACTAGGCCTCAGCTACACGCGGGCCCATGCGCTATGTCCCTAAGGAAAGTTTAGTCAAGAGAGCTAAGGTGTTTGCCTCCCTTTCCTTCTCGCTAAGGAAAGGGAACCCATGTCCTCGACGGTGGAGCTTGACCTCGGCCTAAATCACTTGAGTTCTTGAGCAAATGGCTTAGTGAGCAACGGATTTTTGAACTTGCGACCTCTCGCAAGGGGGTATTGGCCCCTATATGCATAAAAAGAAAGAAAAATGTAAGCACAAAAGGCACAAGATTATATTTCATAAATGTCATTTGTGTATGACTTTACAAAAGTTGTCCTCGAAAGGGGGAGGCCGAGCTCCTTACAAAAGTTATAAAAGATGCCCTCCAATAAGCAGTCGCCCCGTAGTCAAACAGGGCTTGGTTGTATACTGACGCCTACCACACCTCGACGGCCTCCTTTGCCCGTCTCTCGGCAGTCACACACCCCTCCTCGCTAGAGACCTCTCCTCCTCGACTTGGGGCCTCATCACCTCGGATGCCTACAGCTTTTCGTCCGCCACTTTCAGCGCATCCTTCAGAGTTCTTACCAGCTCCTTCTCTATCATGATCTCAGCCTTAAGAGCCTTCCTTGGCTCCTGTTCCTCGCGCATGGCTGAAACGATCGACTCCCGGCCTCTCTCTGCTTCGGTAACCCGTACCTCGAGTTGCTCCATCTTCTCCTCGGAGGTCATCAGCAAAAGAAAGGCAAGAACAAAGAAATTCTCTAAGTAACAAAGCAAGTACTCACCTCGACCATTCAGTCCGTAAGGGTGGCTGAGGTGCCCTCTCGGCTAACGCCTCCCCCCTCGGCATCTGTTTCCTGGATTGGTCCTCACCCGTCATCTTCTTCAGCAACTTAGCCTTCTCAAGCAGCAAGCCCTTGGCATTTAGCGGCATCTCTGCAAAAGCACAACAAGCAAGTTAATGCTTACGAACAAGAAAGTGAGCCGACATATTAAGCCGATAGCAGGAATTCTCCTACTAAGGCAAGCGGGGCCGAGGCCAGCCCACACCAAAGCTTCCTCCTCCACTTGGGGCTCAGCTCAGATCTTCCCCGACACCCGAATACGGGCAATCACAGCAGCCTCCTCACCCTGAATTTAGGGTGAGATCCTCTCAGCTACCTGGCCTAGCTTCTCCCAGTCCTACTTGAACGACCAGCCCTCAATGCAGGATGCGAAGAAATACTTCTCCCTCCGTCTCGTGTACGATTACAAACCGACAACCACCTTGGGCACGGTCCTGACCCTTTGACGCTGAGACCCATCGCACACACGAACAGTACCTGACGCCGAAACTCGTCTTGTGCACGGCTACGGCATGCTCACTCGTCATCCGTACCTCACACGATAGTGAATGGTCAAGGCCAATGCTTGACCCATGCACGGACTCATCGACTCATTTGTGAAGTACACGACTGGGGGGCGCATGTGCCTCGTACCCATGCAAAACACGATACTGATCTCTCTGAAGCTGAGGCCAACGCCTTTGTGCTTTTCATCCCCCCTATAGCTCTCTCAAGAGGCGGAATTAGCAAAGTAACTACCATTAAGACAACGGAAGCCCTCCGAAGCCGAGGCCGATGTCTACACGCTCATGAGCCAGGCACCTCCAACGAGGCCAAAGCCAGAGCCAACGTCTCCATGCTCCTAAGTTGGGCTATCCTCAGTATCTCCAAAGTCAAGGCCAGCACCTCCACACCCAAAGATCGCTCTCACCAACCAAGCCGAAGCCGAGGTCCTTGTTGGCCTCGACTTTGGAGGCCGACACCTCCACTCCTGGCAAGGATGACACACTCTCTTCGGCTGAAGCCAAGGTCCTTAGTTGAGACCTCCACCACGACCTCGAGAGTGGGGGGCAAATGATGTAGGCGCTTATGGAAGACCAATAGCATGCCCACACGTGGCCGAGGGCGGCGTGCAGCATGGATCCAATAAGGGCGTCACACAAAGCAGAGCTTGGCGTGCGACGCGGAACCAATGGTGCAACCGCATGTGGTGACCTTGGATTGCCGTGTCCTCAAGGCCGAACTACATCCTGGCCATCCACACCCACCTACCTCTAGGCGGCCTCAAGTATAAACAGGGGATAACCCCCCTAAAGTAAGGGATTGGGACACCCGCTACTCCAAGTTCTCTAGCTTCCTGGCAACCTCGTCTGAGCCACTCTACTCAGGCCTCGTCCGCCCTCTTTTCAATGCTCTTACTAACTTGACCATCACAATCTCCACCCACGAGATAACACCGAGGTCTCTGCCGCATTCCCTCCTCCATAGGTCGGATTCACGGGCCCTCAGCCACAGCGGACCTCGGACTCATCAACCAGTTCGTCTAAGAAGCGAACCTCGGAGTCATCAGCCAGCTCGTCTAAGAAACGAACTCACTCTGTTGCCCTCGGCCTATTCCAGGCTGCAACAGGTTTGAATCTTTTGCTTTTACAGTCTGGTGCTGTTCGTAGGTGCCGACGTCTTCTCCATTTTATTCCCCATTATTAATTCTGAAAACTCACCGTCATTCTCCACCGTTGTATTCACACTATTTTAGGGGTGAAGATTTTACCGTTGCCTTTAGTATATATTTTTATAATTTTAAACATAATAAATTATATAAAACTTATATATTAAAATCAATAAATATTATAATTCAGATTTTAATCGGATATTAATCGGATGCAGATTTCAATCGGATATTATAATTCAATATGGAGTCAAATTCAAATCTCATCTGATTATTAATCGGATGCAGATTTCAATCGGATATTATAATTCAATATGGAGTCAAATTCAAATCTCATCTGATTATTAATCGGATGCAGATTTCAATCGGATATTATAATTCAATATGGAGTCAAATTCAAATCTCATCTGATTATTAATCGGATGCAGATAGCAAAATTCAAATTCGATTTGATTAGATAAAAACGTCATCCGAATCCAAAATAGCTGGACTCAGACAGGGCGAGGAAAGAGGAGGAAGAAGAATGCAGTGTTTTGTGTTCCTCGATTGAGTTGCAGAAAAAACAACGAAGAAGAAGTGTGTGGTGACAAAATTTCATTTTGAGTTTAAGAAATAAGAATCAAAATCATATGCCAAACGCCTCTACTATTTCTTAGAATCTGGAAAATTCTCAAAAACCACTCTTTTATGGATGGATTCTGAGAACGAGAATTTTCATAGTTGATGCTAAACAGGATAAATTCAGGAAACACTTTTGGGAATTTATTTGATAAATAATTGCTTTTATTTTAATAAGCACTTGTGAGTTTTTAGTGAAAATGCACTTATTTTAAACAGGGGTAAAATGATGTGGCAGATCAAGATAGGCTATAAAGGAAATAAGTACTTAAAAATAAGTCTAAAATTTGGGCTTATTTCTCAAACACAATTAAGGGTCCTTTTGGTTCAGAGGAATAGGGGTCTAGAATCGGAATTAGAAAGGACTATTCCAATTCCAACTGTTTGGTTGGGTGGAATAGGAATCCCATTTCCATTCCCTGCCCCTCCCTTGGGAATGAAATCTCATTGCTGCTTATTCCAATTTTCTTTCCATTCTTGTTTGAACCAAACAAACTATGGGAATAGACCATTCCAATTCTGATTCCAAAAAAATTCGATTCTCATTTTGACTGTAAACCAAAGAGACCCTAAGTGTTTATTGGTGTGCCCCAGCCCAAAACCAATAAGCACTTACTCATGTAACTGAGTTTATTCGTGTTTGTTTGATTTTCAAATAAATTATACAATGACTATTTATTCATAAAAAAGTCATTAGTAGAATGACCAAAATTGTCCTAACATGTCTTGTCAATTTTCTCCCCAAGCAATGTTTTGAAAACTGACCTAAAAGTTGAATTGTTTTTGTCTCCGGATCATTTGTGTGTGTATATACATACTTTTATTTTTATTTTTATTTGTAAAAAAATATTAACATTACATTTTGATCGAAAAAGTTTTTTTTTTGCAAAAATAGAGAAACAAGACACCAATGACTACTTGAGACGCATAGATCTCGAAAAATTATAATAAAAAAAATTATCACTATAATCATACATTAGAATAAAGTTTACATACACATATAATATAGATGATAAAAATGGTCAATGGAAACTGTTTCCATTGACAAACTTCTCCCTTAAAATCCCAAAAACAAAAAGCATAATCGTATATAAAACTGTACTCAAGTTGGAATTGGGCTCCTTCCTAGAAACAAACAAAGTTTTGGGCCGAGTTTGCCTGAAATAAAACCGGCAAAGCTATCCGGATTCTCTGTAAATGGCTCTTTACATCCCGACCTATCCTGACCTAATAAAATAATATCATTGGTTCTGCCAACATCACCACACCATGAACAATTGGACATTCACTGAAAGTTCCAGGTCCCCATGGGCCAGGCCGCATTCAACATCCAAAAGGGAAGCCTATTGGGTGGATGAAATGGATATGGGGCCCCGATAAATGCCACATGTCCCACGTTTCAAGAACATTATCAGGGCTCTGCTGTAATTTCCTGAGTCATTGTCATAGGCCAATGGCCCATACAAACATGTATTGTACTTGGCCCAAATAAACGGTCTAGATTGATTGATTGATTACCTTTTTGGGCTCTCACATGCATCCTGTGACAGTGAGTAGTAGGTTAGGTTCTCTCTATCTCTCATCTTATGGGCTTTGCAAATTGCGGCTTCCTCCCAGTCACGAGTGTGGACTGACATGCCCTTGTTTGTCTTTGTTTTGTGTGGGCATGCTCTTGGTTCTGTGTATACGGACTACGGACTTCTCTTTTCAGTCACTCAGTGGCCTGGCCTGTTGTGCCAGCCAACAAGGGAGGAAGCATCCTTTCCTACCAAATTGCTTTGGAAATCAGAGGAGCCTCCGTCTCCGTGATTCTGACCACTCCACTGATTCTCTCTTTTTTTAGTTTTTATTTTATTTTATTTTTTATTTTTGTTAACTGTGGCCCCTACTCCCATGTCCCAACTCAGGGGCTGGAAATGCATATATCATAAAAAAAAAAAAAATTGAATTTACATTTGCGCCCCACAAACGCCCCACTTACTAGTTATTTTTTAAAATATTTTATTTTTTAGAGGCAGACACATGCCAATACTTACTAGTTATGTAGGCGGTTTTTCTGGGAGAATGACTGATCAGCCCAGCTAAGAATTTTTTAACCCCATCATAGGGAGAGATCACATCTCCGCCCCACAATGCCCCACAGCACATCCCCACCATCTATTGGGAACATCTCCCGATGATGACATCATCAGGGCTGGTACTATCATCGGTAGATGTTCCCAATACATGGCGGGGATATACTATGGGGCGGAGATGTGAACTCCCATAGGGGGGGCTACTAGCAGACTATGGGGGGCTGTAATTTCAGAATCCTACATTAGGCTACTGTGTATTTCTCCCTTTTTTTCCTCATATCATTTGAAGGGCTACACAACGAAGGGGAGTGCATCCCCCAACCCATAAACCCCCCAATTCAGGTGCAAGCGGGATTCGATCATAAATCTCTATTATGACTTGTAAGAAACCTTATCAACCAGTTGGTAGGGGTGCCAATTGGACTAGATTTGGTCCAATCCGATCCAGTCTAATGTGAGTCCTTATAAATGGATCAGGTCCAATCCAATCCAATGAATGTTTTAGACCAATTTGGATCGATCCAATATCTGATCCATTGATTTTGATTGGTTTTAACCCAAACTCGGTTCATTGACACATATATTCTTATCTTACATCAATGGATCAGATATTGGCTTAATCCAACTCAATCCAATATAAATTTGTTACAGACAAACTAAGTCCAATCCAATCTAATAAATACTTTGGACCGGATTGGTCCGATCCAATATGTCTTGTTGGTCTGTCCAATCCGTCCAAATTGATTTTGGATTGGATGGGGTCCAATCCAAAAATGGTCCATTGACACCCTTACCAGTTGGTTGGCACCTTGTGGTACGTGTTTTTGATACACAAAGGGAAAGTTGGTCAATGGGATTTTGGTTTCCATTGACCAAGAATCCCATGTTCTTTTTTCAGATTTATGTGAAGGCTAGGGAAAGTTTTTTCCACTTTGGGGGAAAATTACCAACACTTAAATGGAACAAAAATGATCCTTTTAATAATGGATTTTTATGGCTAAAATGGTCATTGCCTTGTTTACGTGGAAAATAAAAAACCATGGATAAATACACTTAACCGAATAAGTATTTCTTAAGAAAAACTTACCTAAATAACTGCATTTACACGGATAAATAGAGTAAGAGCTATTAATATTATCCCGATTATTCTTTTTAGATGTTACAGAAATTATGAGATGAGAAGATGAAATTTAATCATCCCAGATTCCCAGGCGTGAAGTATGTTGGTTGGAACTCTTTTGTTTTCGAATTGTTTTAGGATGGTTTTGGGGCAAGCTAATCTCTTCCTTAGATGGTTCACTCAATATTAATTACAACACCTGAGATTGTTGGTGAGGCTTTAATTAACGTAATGGCTCTTGGTCCCAGAAGCTTTGTATTATTTTTCTTTGGGGTGGGACTTTAGCTTTTCTGTTCTTTTTCTATGAGAAATGATGAAATATATTAATAATATTAAGATAGAAATGTAATATTAATATTACTACTGAGGGAGAGGTTTCCTCAGGCAGACAATACAAATGATAGCCAGAAAGTTATTATCGCTTACAAACCAAAATTTTCATCCCATAACAACGAGCTCAAATGTTCTACAAAAAACTTAAAAGCTACAACCCCTTAAAGAGGTTGTTGATGGATACCCATTTCACCAAAATTTTCTCAACTTTAGCACAGACTTTCTGGGGGAACTGATCTTGTCTTCAAAAATGCGGTTATTTCTCTCTTTCCATAAGCACCATTCACCAACAAACCACTGCCGGTAAGGCTTTCCATAATAATTTGCCTCTTTTAGAGAAAGCCGCCTGATTTCGCCAATGAGCCAACAAAGAATTCAGATTCTGAGGTGTAAACCTACTCAGATCAAGTTTAAAACATGGACCCATATTCTATAAGAGAAACTGCAGTAAATTAGCAGATGATTCACAGTTTCCTCATCCACCTCACATAGAGATCAACGGTTTACCAAGATCATTCCCTTTCTTCTCAAGACATCCATGGTAGGGATTTTTTTCTTCTAGAGCAACCAACATGAAAACTGAACTTTTTGTGGTGTAGAGGTTTTCCACAGCCAGGTCCAAGGGGAATTTGGTTCTTCCGTTGACAGTAACGAAGACAACATCGATTTCATCCTAAAAATACCAAAATTTTCTTTATTCCATCTGATTTTGTCCATCTCCAGTACATTCAGCAGACCCATGTTAGAGAGTCTAACTCCCAATCGTTTACCTCCCTTCTAAGTCTCAATACCCAGATTCCCGGACACTCGTTGATTTTCAATATCCACCAAATATCAAATCAATTTTAGATATCGAATTGTCTAAAATTGATTCGATCTATCTACACCCCTACTGATGAGGGCAGATTTGGCCCTCCAGTGAAATTGCGACATGTGGTACCTCGTGAAAACTAGGCAAGCACCCAGGCAACAACTTACCAAGTTGGTGTCCCCCCCGGGCACCGGTCTGGCTGGCCCGG
>NW_010729075.1:12300486-12362763 GCF_000365185.1 Nelumbo nucifera
CAGGGAGCTCCACCATCCTCTGAGTTGCAGACCGCCTAGGAGCAAGTCAAGTGACGAGTTCGCCATCAGGCAGTTCGCCACCAGGGAGCACTACCAGGCAGTTCGCCACCAGGGAGTTCACCACCAGGGAGCACTACCAGGCAGTTCGCCACCAGGTAGCTCGCCACCAGGCAATTCGCCACCAGGCAGTTCGCCACCAGGGAGCACTACCAGGCAGTTTGCCACCAGGGAGCACTACCAAGCAGTTCGCCACCAGGCAGCTCGCCACTGGGCAGTTCGCCATCAGGAAGTTCGCCCCCAGGAAGTTCGCCCCCAGGGAGTTCACCACTAGGCAGTTCGTCGCCAGGCAGTTCGCCACCAGGGAGCACCTCCAGGCAGTTCGCCACCCGGCAATTCGTCACCAAGTAGCTCTCCACCAGGGAGCTTGCCACTGGGTAGTTCGCCACCAAGCAGTTCGTCACCAAGTAGTTCTCCCCCAGGGAGTTCGCCACCAAGTAGCTCATCACCAAGGCACGCCACCACCGGGTCAAACAACGAGGTACTTAGCCAAAAAATTTATACATCACAAAAAATGGTATGTGACCAAAAACGGTTACATCACCTACCTTCATCCAACCCAACCCAAGCCCAATTAATAAGGCTCAACTGAGAGTCAAGTCAAAGTGGACTTACCACTTAACCCAATTCACTCGTGTCCCTGTTAAGAAGGATGAATTAGTGCAAAAGAAAGCCAATTCACTCATGTCCCTGTTAAGAAGGATGAATTAGTGCAAAAGAAAGAGCAAGGGTCTGATTTTAACTATTTTTCCCAGGTTTCATCGAACTTTTTAAGTCTCTTGTAGTTGAATGTTGTCATCACGGGGAAATGCTCCTGATGTGCAGTTATAGTTTCCAAGATTTTGACTTTTGCACATAGTCTAAGTACTTGTTTGGGAGGTTTGAAGTATTGGTTGAACCTCTCTGGAGAAGCTTTTGAAAGGAAAAAGGATAAGTTGCTGTGGAACCAATGCTAATGTTTCATGCCAGTAATAAAATGCATTGGACCCACATCTTTCACAATGGGACCCATGAATTTATTACTAGCATGAACATTATCATTGGTTCCACAACCCATTGAACATGTATGGCCTTCAACTAATCCAAATTCCTCTAAAAGAAGCTTCAACAGATTTTTTGATTTTCAAGCAATCATTTTGAGCCCTCTAGGGTTTTCACCAAGGTCCTGTTCGCTTTTCAGGAAGTTACTTAACTGGGCAAGTGCACTTACTCCTGGGCAAGTGTTTCCTGGCCATGGGAAATGCTTACCCGGATAAGTGTATTTATCCATATTCTTTTATTTTTCAGTTAAATAAGAAAATGACAGTTTTAATCATAAAAATCATTATTAAGGGAAATTAATTTTTCCTAGACCCCACATAAATATGAAAAAAGAACATGAATATCTTGATGAAATGAGAACTAAAATCCCATTAACCAACCTTTCCCCTCTCAAAATCCAAAAAATAAAAAGAACAAGCCCTAAGAATTGCTTAGATTGTCCAAGGTAAGGCCCACCTCACAAGTTGTTGTGTGAAACCCTCCCCATGTGGGACTTGCTCAATGTTGCTTCAGCTGTAAATGAAATTAGTGGAAGAGGTCTATATAGAGATGCAGAGATCCCTCTAAATGGATGTGTGTAGGGGTGTCAATGAACCATATTCTAGTTGGACCTCGTCCGGTTCACATCTAAATTGGATGGTCCAAATTTTAATATCAGGTTGGAAATACCCACGTTTTTATTGTCCAATATAATTAGCGGACCAAAATGGACGAAATCCATTTCTTTGTAATTTGTAAACCGTCTGAAAGTCCATAGAAACCTTGAAGGCTAAAGCTCTCGACATTTCATCATTTGCCTCTTCGAAGCTAGTCTCTCTCTCAAATCCTATTTTAAATGCCTTCTCTCGAATATCACCCATCAACAAAATGGCCGTCCTCCTCTTTGCATTTTCTATGACATGCTTTTGGTAAAGGTGTAAATTTGGTTGTGCCACCCGCAGTCCGACACGACGGAATGTGGGTCATGCCAGGCATAACACAATTGTATGGGTTGTGTCGGGCCTGGGGTTTCAGGTCCATGGGCCGACACAACACGACACAACCCATATGTATAATAATTTTGTAATTATATAATATATTAATATATAATTTTATTTTCAATTTTATTATTGCATATATAAACATTTCCATACATGAAAATTAATATAAAATAAAAATTTAATTTTTTTATTTTTTATCTATTTTGTTAATATACTTAAAATTTTTTGTTTTTTAAAAATATACCTCTCATAGCTTGGCCCAAAAACCAGCCCGACCCATAGCACGGCACAGGCCCACATGGACCATGCTGAGCCAACCCCCTGAAATATCCCAAGGGAGGGAAGCACGACCTGATTTACACCTCTAGTTTTTGGGATGGTTGGTCAAGGTCATTGGTGACTTGGGTATATTTTATTCCATCTTCAACAATGGCGGTGCTTATGGCATGGCCATCTACTTCTCCTTGTGGTCGCACCTCCCTCATTGCCAAACGGATTCTCTCGAATAGAGGTGTTGATGGACCAGTTTTGGATTGGATCCAATCTAATCAAACATTATCAAATCAGATTTGGACAGTCTGCTATAATTATTGGATTGGGCCAATCGAAAATAAATTGGTCCATATTCTTATTCGTCTAAATCGGACCTAAACCATATTCCCAATAATCCGACCATGAGGCCAAACTTTGTCCAATTTGAAAACGATCAAAACTGAATCTAGCATAAAAACACTTCTATGAAAATAATTTTATGAAAGCAACTTTATGAAAACACTTTTACAAAAGCACTTTTATAAAAGTAATTTAATGCAAGTAAAATACTTTTGCAAAAGTACTTTTATAAAATCATTTAAAGTACTTTTGTAAAAGCACTTTTATGAAAGTATTTTTATAAAAGCACTATTATAGAAGTACTTTTGTAAAAACATTTTTTATTAAAGCACTTTTATGAAAGTGTTTTTACAAAAACACTTTTGTTCATTCACTTTGGATTGGATTGGACTCAATCCGATTCATTTGCATTTTAATTGGACTGGATTGAATTGGAACAAGTGTATTGTAATTTTTTTTATATAATTTTCTGAATTTCTCATGTTATTTTGGTGTTTGATTCAATTTGAATTGGATTGGACCCAATCCAGTCCACTTATATTTTATTTGAACTGGTTGGAGTTGATTTGTATGAATTTGGACCAATCCATTTGTAAATAACCAATATTGGATTGGACTGTGTGGCTCTTTAAATTTTCTACCGAACATTTTTTATACAAGCTCTTTGGAAGGATCCCACCTTGTAAAGCCAAAAAGCCACTTGACCTGCAAATGGATCAGATTTAATCCGGTCAGACCTCAAATCTGAATCTAAATCATTTAAGCCGGATTCAGATATTGGTTCAGAAATAATATCATGTTGAATCGGATTGAATTTGAATATTTGTTTAAATTTCTTTGGAATTAAGTAGAATTTGTGATTCAAGATAAATCTATCTTTTATTTAAAGTAGACATATTTTTTTACATTTAATTTTGCAAAGTTTGGTTAATTTTATACAAATTTATTGATATTCTAATTAAATAGGACTTGGATTATTATTGGATCAGATTCGGTTATACCCCTGACCAAATTTGTAGCCCTAACCAAATGTATGCACTTCTTCTACTCCATATATCCTATTCACTTTTAATAGCATGAACAAAGTATCAGACGTTAGGTCATAAAGTAGAGCTGGTCAGATGTATCTGCATGTGCTTAGTGGTTTTGGCCGGATTAATACTATAAATCTGATCTGTACACAATTTGGAATGGACCTGGATCCTTTTAATATGCATTTTCCTTGTACTTAAGGCCTGCTCTGCAATCCAATCTGAAGTTCCAAAAATGTAAATATATCAAGTTCCCCCAGTATCTGGCTCGGATATAGAGTTGGACCCGGACCCAACAAGAACATTATATGGGTTACTTTATTATGGGCATTTTGTGCAATATACAATAATAAGAATCTTAAAAATACTGTCTAAAGGAAAATATTAAAAGCATGCAAAAAATAAAACCGATGATCCTTTTTATTATAAAAAGGGGAAATTACAAAAGAAAATAATTAAAGTGTATGATTTTAATTCTCTATGCCAACTAATTAAAGAGCAAAGATACAGCTAGAAACTGTTTGCACTAACTAATTTTCCCTACTACTACTAGTCCTCCCAATCTAGCACAAATCCCATGTGTTATTTCAATATTTTATCAGTTAAAGCATAAAAGTAAAATGTTAGGAAAAAACAAATTTGCTTTTGTTTGTAGTATAAAGATGTATTCTTATCAAACAACTGCAAAATCCAACAGTAGGAGCACAAACTCACTTTGGTTTTGCATTTGCATTAATTCTTACCAAAAACAGCCTTTACAAAAAAAAGAAAAAAAAAATCATATGAGTCCTATTTTAAAAGATTATCAGGAGTAAAAATCATCTTAAAAAAACTAGCCATCTTAATTATTGTATTTATTTTCGCAGTAGACAAAAGTTTTCTTAAGTCAAATAAATTCTCAACACATGGTTATTGTATTTATTTTGACAGTGGACAAACAAATTCTCAATACATGGTTATTGTGTTCATCATAACACTGCTTTGTTTTACTTCTGAACTTAACCTTTCTAAATATAAATAAAATATAAGGTAAATAAGTTCAGGAAAAAGATGAAATAAAATAGCAGAATACTGTCATACCGATCTGTTCAAATATACTAAAGCACCCTTTGAATTATAATAGTAGAAATCCAAAACTATGAATCTTATATTCCTTAGAAGGAAGGTGATGAGAGTGAGCGCTGGTTCCCCACTGTCAGTGACAACTCGAATAGCACTAGATGAGATTGACAAGTCGGATCTACAAGAAAAAACATGTCAGCAAGGGAGATGATTCAATGAGAGGACTCCGATAGTCAAGTTAGTATCGACCTGACAAGGTAGAAAGAGAGTTAATGGGTAAGAAATCAAAGCAGAGTAAGTGCACAAAGAAGCGAGTATACCTTATGAGGGTGAAGGGTCACCCTTATATAGACCTCGAGAGTGAAGGATCACTCTTATCCACCCATTCTTTACGGTGAATGCCCACACGGCATTGTGGTTGCCCTAATCTAATTCCCCATGAAGCAGAGGGAACTAGGCTTGTCGCTGCTAGATGAGCATCGTATCTACGTGCATTTCAGAGTCGTGAAGTGGTGCGAATAGACAATGGAGAACATGCGTCATAGGTCGAAGTGATCGTTTAGGTCACGCATGGGTTGCCTGCCTAGGTCGGAGGGGTAGGTTGGTGCTCATGGCAGTCAATGGGGACATACGTGGCTAGGTCAAGACTCGTTCATGCTTTATGAGCCGATCAATCAAGGAGTATTCAAGCGAGGTTGTGCCACATATGATGTCGAGGTGTCGTAAGACGGTTCTTGACCACCATGTGTCAGTTAATGATTAGAGGGTCATTTTACTCCTCATCACAGGAGAATAAATAAAATCTTAAGCAAAATTTTGCTTATATTAATAAGTATATAATATCACAACCAAAACATGGTAAGGGATTAAGCTTCTAAAATTATTTGATTCCTTATTTATAATAACTTTTAATTGTAGAGAAGTAATCAAATGTGAACGTTCCCCCTGAGTTGATCCCCTCATCACATGCAAATTGTTAATTATTAAGAACAAATGCATAAGAAGAAGGACAGAAAGAAAGAAAGAAAGAAAGAAAGAAAGAAAAAGATGGTTCTATAATGTAATGTTTCTTTCGGATACATACATACATACATCATACGTTACCCAACTTCAGCAGGTTAGGAATAGGCATTATAAGATGGAAAAATTGACTTATTTGGGACCCATGAAAATAAAGAAATAAATGAAATTAAAGGAAAAGAAAGATAAGAAAAAGAAAAAATGATGATGATCATGATGAAAATGATAAAAGAGAGAACGAAAATTGATAAAGAGAAGAAAATGAAGATTTCCTTATCTGAAAAAAATAATAAAAAGGCATATTTTTTGCTAAGTCACAACTAAAACAAGGTTATAGCAGATTTAATTTCCTCAAGCTTCCGGTGTCAATTGATTCTTCTTTGTATATAGCAACTTTTGAATGCCAAAAAGTCATTAATACATTATCCCTATTGATGTAGGGTCAGGATTTTCTGTCCATGTTTGTTCACATAATATAGAGAATATCTATCTCATCCTCTCACAAAGTATTATATACGATGAGATATTTTCAAATCACGGGAATAATATGTTGGAGGTAGAATTTTTGTGGGCAGGAAATCCGGAATCATCGATGTGATCCTTTCGCCACATGGAAAGTGATAAAGACAAACACAACAAAGAAGATAAAAGAAACAAAAGAGAAAGGAAATGATGTTCATATAGACAAACCCAAAACCCATTAACTTAAAGATCAAATAGGCAAATTGATATTTGTTGTATTAAGGGCGATTTTTTTTATTAGGCGTTGTATACTTGTATTAGGGCTATTTGGAGGTGAGATTGAGATTGGGCCCTCCTCATTCCTTAAAAACATTAATCAGTCAAATAATTTCAATTGACAAACTCACAATGATCATCTCCAAGAGAAACGACAAATTCCTGATTATGTTGCATAGTTCAAGTGAATGATCCAAAACATGTGTCTTCACATGGCCTGAATACCCATTTCTCATTGAACATGTTTGTCAACAAATTGGTCTCTCACGTCACATGAATATGATTGCTGCTTTCCCACGACCACAAGAATTAAGCACGTATTTCTTTGATTCTTTCTAATGCCATACGGGTTTTTTTTTTTTATTTATCCATTCAATATTTTAAGGCTGATTTAACGCATGTCCAAGATTCGGGGACATTGATTGGAAAGCAAGTAAGCAACCCTTGGTTTAAATATTAATAAATATTATTGAATTAGTAAAATAAAGACAATCTTCAATGGTCACAAGGATTAAATACTACCTTTCCTCAACACAATCATGTCCCAAACATCCTCTCATTATCTTTATCTTCATCTTGGGAAGCGGGTTTTCATTCATATTGTCTATGGTATTATGATCTAGTACGCCTCTGTATATAATATTAAAATTAAAAGAAAAATGAGAGAAAATGGATAAATTGTTCATGGCCCAGATATATCCCCTAGATGAGGTGACGACTGACGAGGGAAGGGTAGAGATGGGGGATCTCGGCCTCCCTGTAATATGAGAGGTTGTCCACTGAATCAGAACCCACTCTCCCAGTCCATTAGTCCAACTCTGTGAGAGGGGTTGGGGATTGAAGCCGCGAGAATCACGGTTGGGAGTTTGTCAGGAGATGGCATTTATGTTTCATTTGATGTTAATATGATTCCATGTTTTCATTAAAAAAGAATGTAATCAAAGAGATTTCTCTCTCTTTCTCTCTCTCTCAAGTCTCAAGCCTTGGATATTATTTTCTTGTACATCCTTCAAAGTAATAAAGTCTGTCTAAGGAAGAAAAGAGAAGCCTAAAGTCTCAAGGCTTTAACCAGGTAGGACCTTCGGACTGAACTATCATCACATCTAACCATTACTGTTTACTCGGTTACAGGTTACTCCACAGCATCAAATGCATGGGATGGCCCTTTACCATACTCACCTATTATAAACCCCCACAGTCCAAGCAACTGTCCTCTAAGCCTCTTCAGTCTTCACAGTAAAGATGTTTTCTTCTTCTCCCTGTCCATCACCTCCTCGTCTCCTACCTCATCTTGCTGTCTCTCTTATTCTTCTTCTTCTCTGTGTGAGTGCTCTTGCATCGCCCACTAAGATTGGGCAGGGGTACCGACTAATCTCCATTGAAGAGTCTCCAAATGGGGGTCTTGTGGGTTATTTGCAAGTCAAGCAAAAGACTACCACATATGGTCCTGATATTCCTTATTTGCAGCTCTTTGTCAAGTATATTTTCCTCTTTTTACACTGATTTCTTCTGGTTCTTTTTATGGCCATCTTTTCTTCTTCTTCTTCTTCTTCTTCTTCTTCTTTTTCCTTGGTTTTTTTAACAGACATTGCTGAGAATGAATGCGTTTGCTGTTTGGTTTTCTAGGCATGAAACTCAAGATCGATTGAGGGTTCACATAACTGATGCAGATAAGCAAAGATGGGAGGTTCCGTACAACTTGCTACCAAGAGAACAGCCTCCTCCATTGAAGAAAACTCTTGGCAAGTCCAGAAAACTTCCCTTTGCAGCTTCTGACTACTCCGGAGAGGAGCTTATCTTCAGCTACACGACAGACCCATTTGGCTTTGCAGTGAGGAGGAAATCAAATGGGCAAGTCCTTTTTAATTCAACCATCGATGAGTCAGACCCATATGGGAATTTGGTGTTCAAAGATCAGTATCTTGAAATCTCAACCAAATTGCCTAAAGATGCTTCACTGTACGGGCTTGGAGAGAACACCCAACCAAATGGGATTAAGATTCAGCCCAACGATCCCTACACTCTGTATACCACAGATATATCTGCAATCAATCTCAACATGGACCTATATGGGTCTCATCCGGTGTACATGGATCTTAGAAATGTTGGTGGGGAGGCTTCAGCACATGCAGTTCTGTTGCTGAACAGCAATGGGATGGATGTGTTTTACAGAGAGAGCTCCTTGACTTACAAGATTATTGGGGGTGTGTTGGATTTCTATTTTTTCTCAGGTCCAACCCCTCTGTCTGTTGTTGATCAGTACACAGCCTTGGTGGGTCGTCCTGCTCCAATGCCTTACTGGGCTCTAGGTATGTTCAGCTTCAGCTTTTCTTCTGTGCTATGATACTTATTATGATTCTCCTGCTTATTCTAATTATTACTTTAGCTGAGTGGAAGCTTTTTTTCCCTTTTCTGCTAGTTTGATAAACTGAATTACCAGTAGTCATTATTATCAGTGTCGTACATCATACAGTTATTTATTCCCTATTAGGCTATAAACATAGCTAATGACCTAATTAACCCTCTAATAAACATGGTTGGCTAATTATGCTTCTACATTTCACAAGGCTGTGTTTGGATTTTGGGATTCCCCCATTTTCTGACCCAAACGGAACATAAAAAAGTAGCGGATTCAGGAATACTTTCAGACTTATAATTCAAAGACAGCCTAAAATCAGGATCATTTGATTGGACTTGGACCACCATCCGGGCAGTTGATGATTAATGGTGTGGTCCTCGATTGGGATGAGTAAGGAATTATGAAATGAAGGTTGATAGCGAATGATGCTTATTTTTATACAGACATGGTTGCTGCATTGAACCCAGCTCTATTCATCACTTTCACCATTTTAGCTGGTGTTTCAATTGGTATCTTTTTCTTGAGCATTCAATTTTCCTTTAGAAATACTGGATGAACACTGCACTTCTTATTAAATCCGTGTAGTCTGTAAATAAATATTAGGCTTTAGGCCATCCCTTCGAACCTTTTTAACTAAGGCTGTGTTTGGTTGCAACTTGCAATGCAAATAAATTTGCATTGATGCAAAACTATATCTGTGCAAATGATTTGAGTGTAAATTCTGGTTTATTTTTGTTTCAAATTTTATCTGTGCAAATGATTTGAGTGTAAATTTGCATTGTTTTTTTTATTGCAGTAAAATAACGGGAATTTACATTTTTTTTTTCATTTGTATTCCCATGCATTTGTACTAGTACAAAAAAAATAGATAAAAAAATTGCACTGCATATCTTATCTTTGAGCTCATTTACTTTCAAAAAAAAATCTTTGAGCTCATTTACTTTCACCAAAAAGGGAAAACGAATTCTTTGAGCTCATTCTTGCCCTGCTAGAGCTATCTCCTCCCCTGCATGACGTGGAGATTCAACCAACACAGTTGCAAACTTCCAATATTCACGAGGACCTAAAGGTGGAGGGGAAAAATGATTGCAGCCACTACTTTTGACAAAATAAAAGATAAGTGATATGGGAGTATCCGACTTTTTTATTACATGCAATAATTTGATATTTTTTTGTTATTTTTTATTGCATGCATTAGAAAGAAAAAATACCGATACAATTTGACTTCTATGGTGCTTTTTTTTTGGACTTTTTACTGGGGATATGCCCCATTTATCAACACTGGAATAGTGGAACGTGCCCAAATCTTTTCTATGGATAAAAAGGGTAAATTACATATAACCACCCTATGAATTGCAGCACTTTGCCCCTTGGCCCATTAACAGTGTTAATGGTTAAAAAGTAAAATCACTAAATTGACCATTGGAGACTCTATAGGTTAATAGCAGCAAATGTCAAAATAATAATGATAAAAAAATAGCAATAAATGTCAAAATAATAAAAGAAAACCCTAAAGCACAAAACGTGTTCTCAAGACCATGATGAATCAATTATATTGTTAAGGCATTCTCAAAATGAACTTTGTTGAAAGAAACTTGAAAAAAAAAAAAAACATGTGAGAGTTAGAATTTTAGAAAATCTAATTTAAAAGGACAAAATGGTCTTTGAAATAATATAAGGGTAGTTTGGGATTTTAGAAATATTTAAAAGAATATTCCACTAAATTAACCAATATAATGCTAATAGCAGGGGCAAAGCGCTGGAATCCAGAAGTTCAGTGGTTAAGTGTCATTACTCTGTAAGTATAGAGTGACTTTGTGTAATTAATCCATAAAAAGAAATGGGATGTGCCCTAATCCCTCCTCCCAAAATGAGTTAGCTGTTGGGTGGGGCCCTCGGTTTGGACTTATCCGCACCCCTTCCAAACGACCCACAAACAAAATTGAGCCAATCCTTCTTTTCCCTTATTATGTGTGAAATAAAGATATTTTTCTGTTATATTTTCTTATTGGGGACCGCCGGACCGGGGTGGGGGGATCCCTTGGGTTGTGTTTGGTTCGATGGAAAATAAGATAGAATCAGAAAGTTGAGGAAAAGTTAACAAATTTTGTGAAATTCCTTGAGAAATTTCCGTCCAAACTTTTCGTTTCTCTCTTATTTTCTGTCAAACCAAATATAGCCTAATTAATGCTTAATCAGATGGGATTCTCACATGATACAGTGGATTTAACATTATCTTTATTCTAAACCCTTACCATCCTTGGATTTCACCTTTGACTTTTGCAAAACAAGTCGGTGGATTTCACCTTTGATTGTTCTAAGATAATCACAACTGTCTTGAAACTTGTTTCTGTACTGAAGTTCGTTTCATACCCGTGACCCACTGTTCTGATGGTCCGTCTCATGACTGGCCATACTCTGAAAATCAGATTGACTGGCCACATGTTTCTTGTTCTTGGACCAAATTTCAGCTCCACATAGTATGGTCAACATCCTTGCTTCAGCTCCTATTGATAATTGATATGGTTTTAGTTTCGTCTCATACAGCAATTAATAAAACACAGTGCTGATTAGTCTAGATTGGTGGCAGTGAGTAATGGAACAATAAGTTGCTTACCACAGTTTTTAAATTTTTCCTGTTCCACTCAAACTGAATTTATTTGTTATTACTAGACACCTCCATTGTTATATAGACGTTCACTTCAGCCATGTCCATGGTCCTCCTCCCTTCCACCAAAAACAAACAAAATAAATAAAAAGATATCATCCAAATCATAAAGCTTGCCGAGCTTCTGTTCTCTCTGCTTCATGGTCGTGATCTAGTGATGAGTGAAGGAGATCCATCATCCATGAAATTTTTTTCTTGTTTAGCTGTGTTGTTATTATTCTTATTAATAAGAAGGAAGGGAAGCACTAGCTGTTTTTTGGTGATTAGAAGTTAGAAGCTGGAACACTCTCGATCTCATCATGAATTTATTGTACAGGTTTCCACCAATGCAGGTGGGGTTACCGTAATGTGTCGGTCCTAGAATCTGTTGTTGAGAGGTACAGGAAGGCCCAGATCCCACTCGATGTGATGTGGACGGATGACGATCACATGGACGGGGCCAAGGACTTCACCCTCGACCCCATTAACTTCCCTCGTCCAAAGCTTTCGGCTTTCGTGGAGAAACTACATTCCAGAGGGATGAAATACATTGTGCTCATCGACCCTGGCATCGCAGTCAATTCCTCTTATGGCGTATACCAACGTGGTATGGCGAACGACGTGTTCATCAAGTATGAGGGAAAGCCTTACCTAGCTCAAGTCTGGCCAGGGCCAGTCTATTTCCCAGACTTCCTTAACCCCAAAACTGTGTCCTGGTGGACTGACGAAATCCGACGTTTCCGTGAACTTGTGCCTGTCGATGGCTTATGGATTGACATGAACGAGGCTTCCAATTTCTGCACCGGTAAATGCACGATTCCAAAGAACAGGCCATGTCCTGGCAACCCTGGCTGGGTCTGTTGCTTGGATTGTGAGATCATAAACAAGACCAGGTGGGATGATCCACCTTACAAGATAAATGCATCGGGAGCGCTAGCGCCAATTGGCAACAAAACTATTGCTACAAGTGCTCTTCATTACAATGGAGTGTTGGAGTACGACGCCCACAGTATCTATGGTTTCTCTCATGCCATTGCCACTCATCAGGCGCTCCAAGGACTCATGGGCAAGCGTCCATTTGTGCTATCGCGCTCTACCTTTGTTGGGTCAGGATCGTATGCTGCACACTGGACTGGTGATAACCAGGGCACATGGAACGACCTAAGGTATTCCATTTCCACCATTCTCAATTTTGGTATATTTGGGATACCCATGGTTGGTTCGGATATATGTGGCTTCTACCCACAGCCCACAGAAGAGCTCTGCAACCGATGGATTGAGCTAGGTGCATTCTACCCCTTCTCCAGGGATCATGCCAACTACTATTCCCCAAGCCAGGAGCTCTACGTATGGGACTCTGTGGCAGAGTCAGCCCGAAATGCACTGGGCATGCGCTATAAGCTCCTCCCTTACTTGTATACCTTGAACTATGAAGCCCACACCAGTGGCGCCCCAATGGCCAGGCCGCTGTTCTTCTCATTCCCAAATTTCAGCAAATGTTATGGGTTGAGCACACAGTTCTTGCTAGGCAGCAGTATCATGGTCTCACCGGTACTCGAGCAGGGGAAATCAGAGGTTAAAGCTCTGTTTCCTCCGGGCACTTGGTACAGTTTATTTGATATGACGGAGACTGTTGTATCAGAAGATGGACACTACTTCACGCTTGATGCTCCATTGCATGTCATAAACGTTCATGTGTATCAGAACGCCATCATTCCAATGCAACGGGGCGGTATGACATCCAAAGAAGCGAGAATGACGCCGTTTAGCCTTGTGGTGACACTCCCAGCAGGGGCTGATGATGCAGAGGCCAAAGGAAAGCTTTTCCTTGATGATGATGAGCTTCCAGAGATGAAGCTTGGAAATGGTTACTCCAGTTACATAGATTTGTATGCTAGCGTTAGCCAGCAAAAGGTGAAGGTGTGGTCCGAGGTTCAAGAGGGTAAGTTCGCATTGGCGAATGGGTGGATTATAGAGAAAGTGACTGTGTTGGGGTTGAAAGGAATGGCAGAGGATCTGGCTGTTGAGGTTGATGGACAGCCAATTTCCAGCATCTCAAACGTGGAGATTAGTGCTTCGGACCTGAGGTATTTAGAGGAGGTAGAGGATGGAGGAGATAAACAGAAGACTGTGATGGTTGAGGTTAAAGGTTTGGAATTGCCTCTAGGAAAGAACTTCGCCATGTCATGGCAAATGGGGATCAAAGATTGAAATAAGGCGGAGCCTCCAACTTTTTTTTATCTGCTACAACTGTTGATGTATTAGAATAGTAGTAATGGTTTCAATTGTTGCCATAGGTTGAAAGAAAGAGGATATAAGCAAGAAAACTACTCATTCCTATGGATAACCCTGGTGGCAACAGGATTTAATCCCACGACTCTGCTTCAACGAGTCAGAGATCCTACCAACTGAACCATCTCAATTGGTACTTCCTTTCTATTAAGGTTTCTATATTTGGCTCCAAGTCTTGAAGCTCCAAGCACATTAGTGAAATTGTCAATTTAACTTCAATTCTTAGTAAAATCTTTTTTTTTTTTTTTACTCCAAGCTTTACTCCAACTACCTTAAAATTTTATTAACCATTATCAAAGGGAAAATATAAAGTTACAGGAACGATGTAGCCCACCTTGCCCCTAAACTCAGAGAACAAAACTCTTTTCACGATCTCAACCCCAAGGTTTAAAATATCGATACGTCGGTATGGGTGTATCGGGCGAATCGATACGTATCGGCATAGGGGCATATCGAAAGGGTCCCGAAACAATACGTATCGGCTGATACGTGTTAATACTTTGAACATTGCTAAACCCTACCCTTACAAGCATGCAAAAACAAAGCAAAGAAAAAAGAAATACCATTTTATTCTTGCTGTGGGGAAGGAAGACGATGTCTAGTGCTGGCGAGTAGCTCAGTATTAGTAAGATGCTTGTGACGTTGAGAGTACCCTCCTCAATACCTATATTAGCCAAGGAGTCAGCTGGTTTTATTTACCTCCCTGAAAGCATGAACCAAAGAAACATTCATGATCTTCAGCAGAATGTAATGAAGAGCCCAAGGTACAGAGGAATTGCCATTTAAGACTTCAACCAAAGCTTTGCTGTTGCTCTCTATGATAATGTTAGTTGAGTGAAATTGCTGGCAAAGATACAGCCAAAATTTTGGCTTATGCATAAGTGGCAATGCCATGGGAATTCTATAGTGAAATATAGGGCTTTTTACGAAAAAAATTAACAAAGCTTTATGAATTGACAAAATCCGATATGTTTGAAAACAAATTGCAAAAAGAGTGAGTGGGATAAATAACTTCTTTTGACCGAATTGCCCTTTGTGAAATCACGCCCGAATGAGCCCCGGAAGGCAGAATATTGAAGGGCTCGTCATCGAATCCAACATAGTTAAGAAGCCGATACTGAACCATGATATGGCAGATGGTTGGGGAGAAGTTGCTCATCCCATATTACATGACCCTGGGTATACAGGTGGAGGTGGAGCTTGTGCCGATGACTGGCGAAGGATTAATGGATGAAGGGAGAATTTGCAGGGGTGGTGAAGATGGTAACAGAGATACGATGGAGGAATAGGAGGTGAACAAGGTGGAGGAATAGGATGGTGTGGCCTTTGGACACGAAAGGAAAGATAGCGATATGAAGAGATGACTGGTTAGAAGCCACCTTCTATTACTTCTTGTTTTTCTTACTCGTCACTTTCAGAGATGACTGATATATTTGAGCTTAATGGAGATGACCAAGTTAACTTTTGGTGAAGAACTCCTTCAGAGAATAGAGAAACTGAGGAAGTGCAAGGCAAGATTAAAATGTGCTTAGTGTTAGAGAATAAAACCTATTTAAGGACCTCACTTAAAATTTAAGCTTTTAGGTTGAATGTTTCAAGGACATCAGAGCCACTTTGACCAAGTGGTCTACTATTGGTCACCCCATGTCCCCATTATATATATATAAACAAAGCGGTCAAGAAATTTTCTCTTTTTTTTTAATTTTTTATTTTTTTTATTCCATGTCATTTTTGAAACAACCAACGAGATACACTCTCCCAATAACCTAAATAATCTCTTCTTCTAAATTGTCTCCCCCACTTTCTCCAAAATTATTTATAATTCTTATTTACCTTCTAAATTATCTCTAATTCCTATTTATCTCAAAAATTATATCTAATTTAGTATAGAGTTTCTCTCCTAAATTATCTATAATTCCTATTTATCCTCTCCCCTACTTTTTATCTATATCTATCTAAAGAAAGTTTGGATAAAAAAAATTAAGAATTATTTAAATATTCTAACAAAATTATATAATAACTTTAAAATAATTATTAAAAACACAAAAAATAATTTTAAGTTTTTACAAAATATATCAAAAAATTATGTACTAACAATTTAAATTATGTTTTTCTGGATTATCAATTTAAATGTTTTTCAAATTTTCAAAAATATGTAATCGCTTAATAAAATAAAATTCAAATAACAAAAAAAAAATTAAATATTTTATAGATTTAATAATATTTATCATAACTAGATTTTAAATAGTTTAAATAACGAATTTATGTAATAAACTTTAAAAAATCTTCAAAGTAAAAAAATAATTATAACATAATATTAAAATTAACAATTTAATATATTACAAAATTAATAACGAAATTTTGTAATAATAGTAATAATAGTATAAATTATGATTTTATGGATAATTAAATTCAATAAGTAATTAGTATTTTAAAATTTAAATATTTTACATATTATTTAAGTATCTAAATAACTAATTATTTTAAATAGAAAAATATTTAACAAAACTAGATTTTAAATAGTTAAAATAAAGAAATTATGTAATAAATTTTAAAAAATTCTGAAAAGTTGAAATTATTGAAATTAATAATAATTTAATATTTTTACATAATATTGTAAATAACTAATTTCACTTAAATCAAATAATTTGATAAAATAACTTTCAAAAATATAATATTTATTAATTATAATTTTAATCTCTTAATCTGTATTTATTATATAATTATATATACTAAAAATAATATTTATTGTATTTCAGTAATTATTTATTGTTTTTTGTGATAAATGTATTTTCAATGATTATGTATAAATTTATTTTGTTTTGTTATTTAATAGAAAACTTTCAATAATTATTGGAGATTAAACTACTATTTTTAATTTTTTTTAATTTAATATATTGTACTTATTGTATTTATCGTATTTTTGTTATAACTTATTGATAAATATTTATTAGAAATTAAACTATTATTTGAGATTGTACTATTTATTGACTAAGTTAATATATTTTTAGTACTTATTGTATTTTTTCATTATCATTATATTTTCAATAATTATGTATTTTCGTATTAATTTTTTTATAATTATTGGAGATTAAACTATTATTATTTATGAGAGATAAGACTATTTATTTAGCTGAAATTATGAGTGTTCATTAGTTGGTTCGGTTCGGACGTAGGCTATTTGGCCAACCAAATTGACCTGGTCAGGTTGGAGAGTTGGTCAACTGAAACCGACTGACCTTTTTGTGAAAATCGACCCACTCAAGTTGTATCGGTTTGGGTCGATTTTTTTGTTTGGTCAGTTAGTTCAAAAGATTTAAAGTATAAAATTACAATGCAATTATTAAAAAATAAATTTAAAAATTAGATTTATGATATAAAACATTTTAGACTAAGAAATATGAGAAATTTCCCACTTTTCTATATTAAATTTTATATTTAAAATATAAAATATTAATATATATCCATGGTTAGGTCGTTCGATTTTGGTCAGTTTACAAATGGCCAAAGTGAAACTGATCCAACTTGGTTGAATTGAGAAATTTTTTAACCAAAGCCAACTTAAAATACTAGAAAATTGACCAACTCGAATCGAGTTGATCAGGTTCGTCGGTTTCATCAGTTTGATTAAATAAACCTAACTAAAATTAATCATTATTATTTTTGTATTATAAAAAAAAATTATTAAAAGTAGTATATAAAATATGAATAATTATTAATTATTTAAAAAGTTAAAAATATAAAACAATTGTATAGTCTTATGTGTTTCTATTAGAGTCATTTACTAGAACACACCTTATACTTTTACATATTTACTTAAACTTACCTTATAATTTTCATTTTACTAAAACATCCCATATATTTTACAACTTATTTACTCAATCAACCTTTCATTAAGGAGTGTTTGTTTTGCCATTAGGCCCATGATTTTTTATTTAAAAATACCCTTAACATTTTTTTGTACAGAAAACAAAATTGACCAAATATAGCTAATAGAGTGGTTGTTCGTGTCTTATTAAGGGAAAAATTGTATTTTTATTTTTATTTTCTTTTGATTAAATTTATTTAAATGAACATTAGGGTCAACACTATCATTTTTCACTGTCATCCAATGGAGGATTGATTAAATCCATTGCAAGTTATGAGTGGTGTTTTAGTAAAATACTAACTATATGGTAGATTTTAGTAAATCCATAAAACTATAAGGGGTATTTTAGTAAATGACCATTTCTATTATTTAGTTTTCGCTTAATAAATCCTGTGTATCGCACGGGTCCCCGCTAGCAATTAATTAAGTTTCAGCACAAGGTATAAATGGACTTGTGCTTGTTCACACTTCAAGTCCAATGGGCTTTTATGAGGGGGCATGTTTGAGATTAAAACCTATTCAAGTCAAAGACCTCACTTAACAAGCAACAGCTTAAACTTTTAGGTTGAACGGTTCTTTGAGACTTAGAAGCTCTGTTTCAGAGTTCAATTGTAAGTTCTGTTTTAGGCGGTTTGCTAATGGGAGGGCTTTGGATAGTCAGACATGGCCGGCTTCCCACCTCAACCCAAGACCCAATAGATTCATCTACTGGTGAAAACTGAGTTTGCCTTGTTGTTGTCACCGTCATCTTCTTCCAATGAAGAGGAAAGGGAGGATGAAGAGGAGGAGAAAGCAGCTCTGTATTATGGACTGAGAGAGATCTCACTCAAGTTGTTGAACAACATCACCATTCAGCAATAGTTGTCTTCGTCTTCCTCTTTAGGTTGGACGATGCAACTTTTCAGTGCTTCCTCGATGGAATGTAAGGAAATTTAAGGGCGAGCAATTTGGTAAAAAAAAAACATTTTGTCCCGCTCACTGTTTTTACAGTTTGTTTCTAAACGTATCTCATTTTGTCAATTCATCAAGCTTCGTTAATTTTTATTTTCTTTTTGTAAAAGTCTGTAATCTATGGTGCAGCAGAAGAAAAAAAATTTGAATCAGTGATAGAGCAAAGTTCGAATTGGTAAATCAAGTAATCAACAATGTTGTTACGATGACCTAAGTTTCTTTCAAAATTCTAAGGCTGCGTTTGGAAACGATGCAAATCGAGAGTAAATCCCGATTCAAGGTAAATTTTCACTCTGGTTCATTTTTTGTCGTGTTTGGCAACAATGCATTTATGCATTGACAAATGATAGAAAACATGTTTTTCAATGCATATTTACATTGATAATGAGATGTAAAAGTACATTAATAAAAAAAGAAGTAAATTTGCACTCATGTGGGCTTTTGATAAAAAAGGCATATATTTTATTAGAATTCGTGTTTGCATCCATTACAGCTAAAAGTCTGATTGTTTAAAAATAAACCAACTTTGCAATTTATATAGACCGTTTTACACTCTACATATTTACATTCGCACTTATTTGCATTGTTTCCAAACACAGCCTAAATTGAACTTGAACTCCGGACATCAAGCTATCACTAGTGTAGGCCTTAATTTTATCAGATCTACAGTTGCATAGTGCCCGTTTGGGAGGGTTTTCACACAGTGCTTCTGGCTTTGTGAGGTGAACCCCACACAGGCCATGCAGCTTGAATATAATTATGTTTGGTACCATTGGTGTTTCTACCTGAAACGTTTTTGGTTGATCAGATATGTGTTGTTGGATCATATATATGAGAGTCACTACAGCTACGGTTGCATTTTTAAGGTAGGCCTGTTTCAATTATAAACAGATTCATCAAATAACAGTTGAATGCCAATTATATTGATTAACCCAATATATTTCAGGTAGAAACAGCAATTGTACCAAACAGCAACCTGTATGGGCCTTAAATGGATGCTGGGCCAAAAGGCTCAGCCAAAGCATATCCTAATGTTTTCAATATAGCCCGGCCCCTTTGCAAGCCCATTGAAACAAGATGCATATATCCCAGGTAGATGAAAAATAAGGAACCAAGCTTGAATACCTGGATTGTGTAAGTTGTATGCATGCTCAGCTCAGTTGTTCATGATGGCACAACCCACATCCTATGCAGGGGGCCATGAATGCATCACGTTACATGTTTCTTATTTCAATCTTTCGGCCACCACTTCCCATGGTTTTTCTCTTTTTTTCAGTACTGGTGTTGTAACCCTGTGAGAAGACCACTTATTGAAGCATCAGTTCCAGCTTCCCATGCATTGTATCTGTGGGTACAGGATCACCTTCCTAGATGTACCCTTGTCCCCAAAAGTGAACGTATACACCAACGCTTTCTGTCACCTTTTAACAATCTCCCCTCCGTTTGGACTTGGGACGGCCCCAATAATGAGTTCAGAGTTCTAACCCAATTCCACTGCGGTAGATGCTAAAGTAAACTGGAGCAGCTGCTACTTGATGGGCTTTTTCAAACAGAGCTGAGATCTCCCTGCTTTTTTCGATTCCCCTGGATGATATTGGGTTGGGCTGAACCCCGAGCTAAAGCCGCTCCAGCTTTCTTTGCAGTCCACTAAAGCCTATTACTTGCTTGCAAAAAAAAAAAAAAAAATAGAGAGATTAAAGAGGGGTTAAAGTTGGTTATTTGAATATGATTTCAAATCGAAGCTGCCCTACTACATGGGCCCTTGGTTTGGTCGCCCAGACAAATGTTCAATTGTTATTTTTCTGAACTTTCCCAAATAAAAAGTAAAAACTTGGAACAGACAAGTAGCCAACAGATCAGACTGTGGAAAACAAAGTGAAACCTGTGGATGTCAAGAATGGAGGGCCCTCCTCTCCACATTGGAAGCCCATGGATCATCACATTAAAGAAGCTGAACTTGATACCTTTTCGTCAACAAAGGAGCTGTGACCTGTGAAGGGTCCTACTGAGGATTACCTACTACTCTTTCGCTCTACACTGTCAGATTGAGCTTTGGGCGTCACACACAGGTTCGCAGTTCGTACCCTAAGGAACTAGAGCGTGTACCAACAAAGGACTCCTAATTATTCTCGGCTCTCCTTTAACTTACTCAAGTGGCTATTATACAAAATAAATATACATTGATCAACATTACATGGTTTGAGATAATACCCAGGACCCAGCCAGCCTGGGGTAACTTGGGCCCCGCTTCACAATTTGGCCCAACTTTTTGCATACCCCAAAAGAGGGGGAAAAAAAGAAAATGTCGGCACTTGACCGTGCATTTGAACAGTCAAGCCCACCGTACCTCCATCCTGTCCGAATATCAGTGACAGCTCATGCGTCATGGACAGTACTTCTTTGTAAAATATGTCAATTACGGCATGATACAGTGGTAAACAGAGGATGAGAGAGTGACCATCCAATGGTGGGTCCCATCACGTAAGAGATAATGAGGTATGGACCTTATGGCAACAATGGGTCTCTTTCCCTTGCTTGCTTTACCACGTAAGATATAATGAGGTATGGACCTCGATGTAACGGAGCTGCTTTGCTGCTCTCTGCCTTCCTTGTGAGCGTTCCCGAAAGCTGTGTTTAAAATGTAAGAAAACCTGTACAAATCTTGTATAGTTTTCCGGCCTTTCCCCATCTTTTTCTTTCTTTTCCTACCTTTTCTTTCAAACCAAATACAGATTAAATCACTATGATTTTTCCACGTGGCAAGATGGTTTGCTGGTTGGATTTCTTGATGAGCATCTTTAATTTAATCTGTTAAGGCCAGCATTAACTGCATTACGAGTCTGTCGGTGGTCAGTATTGATTCGAACCCAGGTGCAACCCAAAAGCCCAAGTCAGATGGAATCGTTCAGTAAGACATTCTTGACCTGAAAAATCCAAAAGCCCAAGTCAGATGGAATCGTTCATTCGATTCAGATGTCATATTATTGTTCTCAAGTCTCAATTTTAACAGCTGCTTCATGGATGGATGGCGTAGGGTCAAACCTGAATTGATCTGACCGATCCAATTCTGGTTTGCTGACAGATCTGATCGAACGATTACGTTTGAAAATAGCTGTCCGCCTGTCATTCAATTCGTTGCTGTTGATCTGGTTGAGGGCAATTCTTGGCTGGGCACTGGGCAGTGAGCCCAATTATTTCAATGGTGGATAGCAGATTCTCTGCACGATAGACATGTGGCAATTAAGGGCATAGCTCTGAATTCTTAGGCTGTGTTTGGTTTGATAATAAACTTTTCCTCAAGTTTGTGTTTCCATCTTTAGCCTAGTAAAAAGTAGTGACTAGTGAAGATGTGCTATTTGTTGTTCTTGTTCTTAACAAACCCCACATCAATCCAATCTTAAGTTGGGCCGTATATTACAGGGTGGAGACTGGAGAGCTCAACCCAAGGTCACTGAAGTAGTGAAGCCAGAAAGAAATGACAACTAGGCTGAATTCAATTTGGGAACAGTGTGGGCCGGGTTGGTATTTTGAACCCAAGCCCAAGCTATGTGGCCAAGAACAAGCCCAAACTCAAAAACCTAAAGCTCACGTTGGGTTGGAAGGGAACAGGGCTAGTCCAATCCAAGTCGGACAGCAATTGGTAAACAAGATTTAGCAAAACTAAGAAGAGAAAAAAAAGGGTGATGTACCCATGTCGTCTACTTATAGGTCTTCCCGTGGAAACAGGCAAGCAGCCAATGAATGGGCCCCATTGAGGAGGGCCTTGAGAAAACCACTATCTACAGTCTATTGTTTTGATTGGATGGAGATCCATTGCTCTCCGTCTTCAAGAGTGTTGGAGACACAAAAGTTGACAAAGCGGAAGAAGACGAAAGAAGGTGCGATATGGCAGTGAGTGGGAGAGCTTTTAGAAGATGTAGAGAAACTTCTAAGAAAAAGTTGGCATCCATCACCATTCCCGTAACTGTTCCTAATAACTGATCTATATTAGCTCCTCTTTGGCAATTTCTATTTGCCAACCTCGATGATGAAAAGTCATGGGTTGATTAATAGGAGTGTCCCCTCCAATTCCAAACCTCACCTCATGATCTCAGCACCTCCACAGTCCACAGACCTCGAGCCTTGAACAATCCACCAAACACGGGTGATGAGTTCTAGGCGAGCTCATGGTTAGACCCTAGAACACAACACTAAACGATGCTTGTCTGATCACTACACACAGAAAACTGCTTTATGGGTACATTTGATTTTTTTTTTCTTTCTTTTGAAAAGAAAAAAGTTTAAAATTTTGTAGAACTTTGAATGAGTTAAAGAAAAACATTTGAAATAGTCGTGGTGAGAGAATATCGCTGAGAAAGTATTGCAGCTAATGCCTCGTGAAATGCTCTAAAAGCCCGAATCAGCGCCTCACTTCCTAACTGTTAAAATCGTTTTGGCTTGGTCCAAAGTCAAACAACCAGCCACAGATATGAACCAATGAAATGAGTAGAGTGAGTCATCAACTCAGTTGACTGAAAATAGTATTATTGATTTTTGTTTTTTTTAATCTCAAGGCAATTCATGTCACTTTTGACAGAATCAAATCTTAAATCTGATCGGGTTACCGACCCGCCCACCGTTTCTTCTGTAGGATAGTGATGCGGGTACATCCATTTTTTTATAAATAGGGAATCTTCCAACGAGCCTAAGCTTCTGTATTTCTGGGATATGTCCTGCTTATTAAATATGAAATATATTAAATCAAATTTCTTTTCTTTTTTCCCAGTAACCAAACTCAGTAACTGGCAGTGCAGCAGAGGAAGGGATAGGATGGAGAGAGCGAGAAAATAAATGACAAAAAAGTATTGCATGATCGTCTGGACGGAGACCGGATCTGCTCCTCACAGATGACGGACACCTCACACCGATCTCACGGATATATTTCACCGTATATTATAAACATTTTTCTATACTTATACATTATTATTTACGGGAAATGTTTTTCATGTACGGAGGGATGTGTTTATGAGGCGTGCTGTGCGAGGAGTACATCCCAATTCGTCTGAACGTAAGCATTATAACATTGCGAATAAATCCTCATTTTCTGAGATCAGATCCGCTCTTCATATATGGCGCTTCACACGCACATCCTACCATTAAGAACATTTCCCGTACACGGTGGATGTTCATATGAGGCGCTCATTTGTGAGGAACAGATCCCGCTTTTCATTTTCTCATCGCTACACACTCACACAGCACTAAGCACTAAAAAAAGGGGTGGTCTAGGTCGTCGTGAAGAAGTGATGGTTAATAGATGGAATTACAGTGGAATTCCAACTTCCAAATGGAATTTCCGTAAATTTCCTACGGTCCCTCCCAGTGTGTATGGTCTTCTTCTGTATAATCCTTAGCGTCAGATTGGAATCCATCTGAATAATGCATGTACCAGATTTGTATTGATGTTTACGCCATATACCTCATTTGTCTGACGGCTGAAAAAGAGACAATTCATGGAGACACGGGCTTGATTCTCGGGACTCAGATTGTACACTCCGCTTGAATTCCTACCAATCCAACGGCTAGAGAGCATTCTCCCTAACTAAGCAGGTCATCATCGTAAGGCGTGTGAAAGCGAAGTTACCCCCCCCCACCCAAGACTAAGAGCTGACAACTTCAGCAGAGCAACAGGTCGGCCACCTATAGCCCGGCCCCACGTCATCATTCCTTGAGCTTTCGAATGACATCTGTACTAGAAAATACACGTGTCGAAAACCTGTGAACCGTCGACCGAGAATATAATTCTTTTGGCGGGAAGAATGGGGTGGGCTCCACGTTGGCTTTCCCTCTTTTTGGCGGGAAAAAGAACCCATCCTTCGGAGTTCGGTCCACTCATCTGCAGTTGCGTAATCCACTATCTTACCAAATCCCAACCCGAGACATGCATGTAGAATAGTACGTTATGTTATGATGATGCATGACATAGTATATGCTCCATTATCACCATCATCATCATCAAATAATAATATAATACACCACATGACTTGGACAAATATCTCCACTTTTTCCTTTCTTTGTCTATTTCTGCTTATGTTGATTTTTTTCCCTACTCTAACGTGGCGCTGGCTATGCCTACCAGAATGAGGATTCGTCGAGATAGGGAACGAACTTCTATAATGACACGTGACGTGGAGGAATAATAGCCGTCCAGATTACGGAGATTGCTCTGCGCACAACAAGTGTAAAAGGGAGTAACGTGATAATCCCGAATTTGGAAAAAAAATATACTCGAAGCGTGTGACACGCGTATGAAGCATTGCGTGAAAGTGCGGAGGCCAATCGAGGTAGCACGTGGAACTACAACCTGGTGCCACGTAATTCTGAGTGTTGTGAAAGCTTTGGGAAGAATCTATCTAAATAAAGAAAAAAAACGGTTATGATATTTTGCCAGATACATTGGCTGCACGGATATTCCTTGTTCCTAACCTATCTAATAACCTTTTCCAATCCTATTCTTCCTCGTCTAGCAACCGAATTGGAATCTGCTCCTCACGCAGCAGGCTTCGCTACATCCTTATAGTCACTTCTCATCGTCCACATTTCAATGTGTATTAAAAATATCTTCTTGGGGTGATAAACCGTTAAAAATCGATTCAAATAAATCGAAATTTTAAAAATCAAAATAAAAATATAAAAATCGAACCAAAACCAAATTACAAAAAAACTAAAACCGAAATTTTTGGTTCAGTTTTTAGTTATTTCGGTTAAAAACCGAATTTAATTAATATATATAAAATATTATATATTATAATCTATACTATATAATATGAAATTAAATTTCATTATAATACATTATATATAATATATTAATATATAAATATAAAATATATTATGTATTATATGTTATATATTGTATATTATATATTATATATTACATATTATATAATTACTTTTGGTTTTTTAACTTTTTTGCTTTTTTCAATTAATCGAATTTTTAATTCTAAAAACTAAAATTCCTAAAATCGAACTAACCAAACCGAATTATCTAAAGACTGAAAAAATGAACTAAAAAAATCGAAACCAAAATTTTTGATTTGATATTTCGGTTTTAACCGAATAATGTTCACCCCTAAATAATAACACATAAGTATACAAAATGTTTTCAATATATGGAGGAATATATCTGTAAAATGGTTTGAGACGCCATATGTGAGGAGCAGATTCAGTTCCCCAGCAACCTGCCAAGCCAAGCCCCCACACCCCACATTCCAATTCAAATTGTGAGTTGGATTCGGGTGTACATTTAGTCATAATCGGATCAAATCGAGTTTGAAAATATGATCTTTTTATCACTCGAGCTGAATTCAGATTTCTTGATCTGATCTGATCCAATTATAGGTGGGTATGCAAAATATTATAGGTTTATGTTAATTCTATAAAGATTCATTAATATTTTTAATCAAATCAAATATCTGAATGAATAGATAAATAAATGAATCAAATTCAAATATGTATGGGATTAGATTTAGATAAATACCCCAATCCACAGTGGATTCAATCCTTTGAATTGAAAAAACCATTAATGTAACACATTTTGACAAGAATAAATAGCATTTTGCATGTGGGGGCGGAGAGAGTTTAGATGGAATGGCCAATGATATTAACAGACCATGAAGATATATTTTTTATAAAAGAAAGCAACTTTTTTATTGAAATTTTTTGACCATCATTTTTTCTTAAATAATAACATCTTATGTTTTTAAAAAAAAATAGTAATAGCGACACATAACGGGGCCACCAAATCCCAATTAAAAAAAAAGAGATTGAACATGTCTTTTTCATGGATCCCACCTTATCTATAAGGCGAAGAAAACCAAGAGTTGCACCAGCTGGTTTCCCAGCATTTCTCTACTAGTAAATAGTAATATCCTCCTTTTTTTCAAGGAAAAAAATTAAAATACCCTTTCGGCTTAGTTTTAAGTCTGATTCCACTGAGACTTCTTGATTAATGGATTTGTTTACGGGCTTTCAGAAAAGAAAAAAAAAAAGTAATTTAAACTTGGGATTAAGGTTCAAAGTATCGATATAATATGCTCTATATCGGGCATATCGTATTGTATCTTTTAGTATCAATATACTTATTTATAAATGTTTTGGGATTCCATTTATTTCAATTAAAAAATATTTCCAAAAGTCAAATTTTAAAATAATACTTAAAAAAAACATTAAGCAATTAGTTTTTAGTACCAATACACCCGTGTATCGATACTTTGAACGTTGCTTGAGACAATAATATAATTCTTCAAATTTTAATCTGAATTAAAATACCCTTTATGCATATATACTCATATTTTTCACATATTCCACATATGTTTGAAAATGCATGATTTGTTCCTCTTGTTATTCAAAAAATTTAATAAATAGTAAACGCGTATTTATCTTTAGTACAGCCTTATGCTTATTCAAGGTTGAAAGTATCAATAGATATGAAATTGTCTCGTGTATTATATCATTATCACATGCCTAGGTATTGAGATTATGGGTATTTTAATTGTCTCAAATGTTAATGCTCATCCTGATTCCTGACATGCCTATCTGTGAAACATCATAAAAGAAAAAAAATAGTTTTGTTTAAACTTTGTGCTCAACCAAAGTTTTTGATATACTTTTATTATTAACATACCATATATAAACTTTTATATAAATTATGCATATTTTATATTATATTTAAAATGTCAAATGTACATACCATTTTGTCCTTATAAAGTTCTCCTCTAAACCGTTATTTTCTTTTGCTACTGCAAGTGGAGTAGTCCGCAGAATGGAGTGTGGACCATTAAAAAATGAGCTATAGGTTCCGTTTGAATTTTATATATATACTCTTTTCAAGCTGAGCCATAGGTACTTTGATGATTTATATATAATTTTTGATGTATTATATACAACAAGGGTAGTCCTCCCCAATCCCTTACTCCCCGTGCCCAGGAGTCAACCCAGGTCCCTGCTACAATCAGATAGAGACTTTACCAGCAGGCTACTTTAAATTATGTAGTTAAGACTTAAGAGAGTCAAGATCTGCTCTATATATGCTGTAGCGCTAATAAGAGGCCAGCATTTGTTCTCTCGTGACTCCCTCTATTCCTTTCTTATTCTGCTTGTTTAATCTCTAAGATTGTGTTTGGAAACAATGCAAATAAGTGTGAATGTAAATATGTAGAGCGTAAAATGGTTCATATAAGGCTGAGTTTGGAAGGAGTACAAATGCATATATGTAGAGTGCAAAATTTTATATCTTGTATTATTTTGTATGTATTTATGCTGTATATAGTTGCATTTATACTCTTTCCAAATTGAGCCTAAATTGTAAAATTTGGTTAGTTTTGCACTAACTAATTTATCTTCTTACCAAACAGACTTTTAGCTGTAATGGATACAAACATGAATTCCAATTAAGCATATAGTTTTTTTTTCATCTAAACCCCACTTGAATGCAAATTTACTTCTTCTTTATTGATGTACTTTTACATCTTATTATCAATGTAAATATGTATTGGCCTGTCATTTGTCATGCATAAATGTAATGTTGTCAAACACAGGCAAAAGTGAAGTAGAGTGCAAATTTACTTCGTTACCTTGTTCTTTTTGCTCTTTTCTTTGCTTCTGTTGTGCAGGTAACTTGGTTCAGGGGGTGAACTCTTCAGTCTTTTCTTGTTGGGTGGTGGCCACGATCGCTGCTTTGATTGCCATCCATGCCTGTTTCTCGAATCCCAAATCCATTGTTATATTGGTACAAGGGGTAATTTCTCCACGGTTGCAGTTTTTGGTGGTAGTTGTAGTTTCTTGGTGGCAGTTGCAGTTGCAGATTCTTGGTGGCTATTTTGGTGGCAGTTCCAGTTCACCAACAGGTTCCATAACGAATGCAGTTATTTGGGTTTTGCTGTTTTTTGCGGCTTTCTCAGGTCGTGGTATCCCTGACACTTCGCCCTTTTCTTTGAGTGTCGCTCCTGCCTTTTTTCTCTCTTATTTGGTGGATGGAGTTGCACTAGATTGTTGTTTCTTCTGTTGGTGATTCTTAACTCACCATGTGTCATTTGCATAAGTTCCTTTCTTCTCTTTTATCCACTAATTTTGTATATTTTGTTTTTTCTAAGAATTTGTCTTTGAGCTTTCTCGCTTGGTCCTGTTACCAATTATATGTATTCATACAAGTTTTTTGATTGAATGAAATATACTTTACTGTTGCCTTAAAAACAAAAAAAGAGTGCAAATTTATCCTGAATCAGGATTTACACTCCATTTACATCTTTTTCAAACGTAGCCTAAAAAACTTTTGATTCCATTGTCTTCCATCTTAAAATGGGGAATATGATACTTAATTTATTATCCGCAACAAAATCTTTAAAAAACAAAAATGATGAAATTATTATTGGATTTGATAGGGGTGGATTCACATTCAATTCCATACAATTATAAATGGATTGAATTTGTATCCTGAATTTTGCAGCTCTAAAAATAGTAATTGAGTGCATTTATTGTTATGGAAAAGGACAAAGAAACTTAATGCATACATAGATTTTTTTTAATGCATGTTTCATAAACAGATACATGGACGGGACTAAAGTTTAATATTCTGACAACATTCGTTTCCTCTATTATTTGAATTATCAGCCAAGTAGAGAATTTTCATCAAATACCCACACCTCCAACTCAGATTTTGTGAAGTCACCAGATATTAGTGGGTAGCACACACACAACACATGCTGCATGAATTGTTCTGCATAGAGTTCATAAGTTAGAGCTTCTTCCATGTCAATTAGCCCATTTGTGGTATGTGGATACATCATGCCTAACGATTTGCTGTGATTAAATCAGACATGTAATTAAAAAAAAAAAAAGGAAAATACTACCGTTATCATCATCATCACCATCATCATCATAACCATCATCACAGCCTTTTCTCAAATTCAATTATATGGGACACAACAGCTAGGTTAATCCTGTTTGGCCATTTCAAATGTGATAATCATTGTTAAATTATGAACTCTTAAATCAATCCTTATTCACACCACCCATGTCTTTTTTTTTTTGTGTCTATCCTTGGCTCTTCTAGTTTTATTTAGGGGTATTCAAATTTGGTTATTAAATCGAAAATTGAATTGAACCAAATCATATAAGCCAATTTAGTTTGAGTACTTCAATTTTTAATTCGGTTTGATTTTATGATTTTAGAAATATCAATTTTCAGTTTTGGATTGGTTTGAGAAAAAATCAATCAAACCAAACCAAATTAATCAACTTAAGCAAAATAAATACATATATTTATATTTTAATTATAAATTTTAATGTTAATATGTATTAGCATTACTATTTTTATTAATAATATATAATATATAATATGTATTTTAATTATAAATGTTGATATATTTTAATAATAATTATTAATATAAATATAAATACGTTTATATTTTAACTAACCAAATTAACCGAATCAAAACCAAACCGAACTGATTTGAATTTTGTTCGGTTCGATTTGATTTTCAAATATAATTCGTTTCATGAAAATGATGTACATGACTGAAATGTTGGTTATGTTCTATTTTCAAATCAAACCAAACTGAACCGACCAAATGAACACCCCTAGCTCCATCCACTTGATCAATTCTTTTTCAATTGTTGTGAATGTTGTTTATGCATTTGACAAAACTATCTTAATCCACTTTACCTCATTCTATCATTAAATGTCTTCGGTTCTTTCAAATGAATTCGTTTCTAACTTTGTCACACTTATTTTTTTTTGGACATATTTATTTGTTAACTAATGCACAGTTGCATATATAATATTGTTGGCCTTGAAATCATTTTGTAAAATTTTCATTCTAGCATAAAAGTGATATTTATTTAGCACACAAGACCTTGGATGCACATCTCCATTTTTGCCTATCATTATAGGGGCTTAATTTATGGGGATTTTGAAATTTGAAGGCGTTTTACTGACCAAAATGATGTTGATTGATCTTGTAACAAGTGAGAAAGCGAAAGTTGTGAACTGAAGCATAGTATTAAATGTACTTGTATCTAACATTAATGATTTGCTTGGTTATGGAGAAAACATGTGTGAACAAGGTAAGTTGAGAGAATTTGAATAATTTTTTTATCTATGGTTTTCAAAACTAGACCGGATCAGATGGTTGGATCGAAAAAATTGGGAATTGATCAGGTGATCGGTTTCGGTTTTTCTCAAAAATGGAATTTCCATAAAAACTGTTGATTTTGATCAGCAAATTGTTGACCCAATCGATTAACTGTTCAAATGGTTTTGGTCGATTTTCATTTTTTTTTAATTTTTTGTCAGAATAGGCCGGTCGTTTAGTTCGAATGATCAGACCATTCAACCTGATAAATGGACCCCTGACTGGTTCGATCTCCGAATCGATTTTAAAATCCATGCTTTTAGCACTTTGTCTCGCATGTTTTCAACTTACTCGCTGTTTTTCAAATAAACCAAGAACAGCCCTAGTTATAAAATTTTCTCATTTATTTTCTTTCAATTTATCCCACTCAAATGATGTGGACCTGAGGATCTCTTTAAATAATGTTTGCCTACATCATTTATAAGAGACTCAACAATAACTGATGGTCCAATTGCTGGTTTTAAACCAATGGTTGAAATTATCATAAATAAAAAGAAATTCATAGAAAGGGAAGCTTTGAGAAAATGTGAAAATCTAAAAGCCTACAATGTGCAACTAGAAATATTATTTGTTGTAAATTTACAATTACTGAAAAAAATTGAAACTTGAAAAAGAAAGAAATACAGTTATTATAAGAAATTGGCTTGAAACTTGAATTATCTAGGCCAAACGTCCTCCACCACAATTATTAATTAGTAGACTTCCATATTTGATTCTTCTTCTTCACAAAAATCCCCCCAAAACAAACCTAAAATAAAATAAAATGCAAACAAGCCATTTTTTTCTAGAGCTCAGAAAGGAGTTGCAAGCTTTATCTAGTTTTGTTAGGGCTGTTCATAAGAAGGCCCAACCCGACCAAACCCGAGTCGGTCGGGTTTTCATCAGCATCGGTCGGTTTCGGGTTGGGCAAAATCATAAACCAATATATCGGGTCGGTTTCGGTTTTCTTATGTGAAAACCGAAACCGACCCGAACCAAACCGAATCAATTAGTTTTCTAGTTCGGTAGTTCCTAGTTTCCTACTTAGCTAGTCTTCTACTAGAACTAGAACAGCCCTATTTTCTATTTCCTACTTAACTAAATTGTATCTATCCTAATTTCTCTAGTCTTTTACACCAAATAGGCAACCCATTAGGCAATTACAATTACAATTAGAATTAGGTGTCTTGCTAGTTCTACGCTTCTCTATCATTTTTGTATAGGAGCAAAACCGAAACCGACCCAAACCGACTCAAACCGACCAGGTCAGTTTTACCTTTCAGTGGATCGGTTTTGGTTTCCACCTCATGTACCCGACCAGGTCGGGTCGGTTGGGAAAACCCCTATAAACCGACCCAACCCGACTCGTGAACAGCCCTAATTTTTGTTATTCTTTTTGCTTTTCAAAAAAATAATAATAAAATCCGGGCTATCCCCAAAGGCCCAAAACCCATAATAACCCTCTCAAGCCTGCTTCTGACGGGATTCGATACCAAGTCTCTAACCAACTGAGCCGGTTGGTATCTACGGACTTCAAGCTCAGGTTTGACCTGCAATCTTTCTACTTGTTGCAGTCTAACTGTCAGTCTTGGAGCTTGGCCCAAATATTACAAAATGACGAGGAAGGGAAGGAAAAGAAATCTCAGACTTACACTGACATAGGATGGTTGTGAATTGTGATGATATTTCGTCTTTATTTCTTCTTTTTTTCCTTTTTTCCTTTTTTTTTCTTTTTCTTTTTCCTTTTTTTTTTTTTTTTGACTTGGACAGTTGGACCTAAAAACGGGTCCACAATCGCTGCATCTCTTCGATGATCCTACGACCAAATGTTATCATATTACTATAGACGAATGGCACAGGAAGCCCATACCGTCAATCACGGCACATTGTGAGCGTGTGATATAAATACATGTTGGGCCGGCTCACCAAAAACAATTAAAAAGATACATGTAACATGTTGGGCCCACTCAGAGTAAAACGATTATGGCTGTTTAGCTGATTATACTTCGCTAGGAACAACTTAGCATTGTCTGTAAGAAAATCTGGTGAAAGCCCAAGATGGCACAATCCACAAAGCAGAGGAGGCCCATGAATGTATTTTTCTTAATAAAGCAAATACTAGGAGGCTAGGAGTAAGAATTGGGGACAAGGGACTTCACTTATATTTTAGCCCTTTTTACAGTCCACTCCACCTCAGAATTATTGGGAAATTATTTTCTCAAATGTATTTATATCTACTCCCCGTGAAGAAGAATAAACTGTTGCCTGAACTCCAACCCTTGGATTCATGGACCTGATAAAGTCAGGCTAACAAACACAAAAAGAAAAAAAAAAAAAAAAGCATTGATTGATTGTATAAATGTAATCTAATGAAAAAAGTCGAAAAGTCGGGGTACTTTTGTCTTTTCAAAGGATGTGCTCCCCATAAAAATGAGATAGCCCCAAATAAGCAAGGGCCACGAGAGGCAATTGAAAATGTGTCCCCCAGAAACCCTCTCTAAGCATAAATCCGAAGATGGAATCGGGAAAGACTGTTTCCGTTTACAAAACTCAGTGGCATTAGCGTAATAAACAAGGGGTTCTAATAAAGACAAATTCGGAGGTGTAAAAGATAGAAAACTTCCACCACGTTCGCGGATCGCGCCACTGCGTTTTCCTTTTGAGAAAACCGTAACAAACTGTACTCCTTCCTTCCTACAGAAGAGCTGCCGCCGAATGGTATGTCATGTCATGTCATGCATGCCATGCAAATGCGATGATGATGGTGGTGAATTATGTATGGGTTGCTAAGACGGAGAGTCATGCATCATGCATGTGCATGCTTCTCCTCCTTATGTCAGCCCATGTCAATTGCCAGCTCATCTGCTTTCCATTTACTTATTTCCTATTATTATTTGACCGCTTGGGAGTCGGGATACTCATCAAGTCATCAGAGAGCCAAACCAAAGAGAAGAGTAGAAACAGAGAGGGAGAAAAGAGCAGTGCAACCGAGCAGAAAGGAAAAAAAAAATCAGAGATTTGCAGTAGACAGAAGCAAACTAGGTATTTATTATTAAGGATTATTTTTTTATTTTCCGGTATTTCTTATTTTCTTGCGTGCTTCTATTGAGATTTGTGTCGCCTCTCTCTCTCTCCCTGCACATCTATTTCTTTGGGCTGTTCTTTCAGTTCTCACAAGTCCATTTCACGTATCTGCAAAAAATCGAAAATAACCCAAAAAAGATCTTTGTCATGTTCTGAGGAGATAAATCGCAGCCATAGATTCGTCATCCTGTTCCCTGTTTTCTTGATCTTTTGTTGCTCTTTTAATGTTTCAGTTGGTTATCGGGTTTCCCTTTCTCGTTACAAGGAGGGGCAGGGGGTTTTGCTGAAGAACAGAGAGGAGAAAAAGGAGGTGGGATTGACGGATTTATGTCGGCTGGTTTTGATCTGTTGATTGGAGCTATTGAGCAGCTCTGGCTTTCTTCTCTGTTCCTTTTGTTCTCAAGCTTCTGCGCTTTCCTCTTCACTCAGTGTCTCTGCATGCGACTTTGGTCCCTCCTTCACTGGTCGAAAAAGGGGCTGCCAAGCGATTCGATGTGCTTGAGGTTAAAACGGTACGTGATGTTCGTAGATGAATCGTTCATATGCAGTTGTTTTTCTTTACTCATTCTGTTTTTTATGACGTGGATTTTTAATGGGTTTTGGGGGTTTTGCAGGACTGGTTCTGGAGTAGAATGCTTTGTGGGTTTTCATATAAAGCGTTGTTTATATCTCTTTTTGTTCTTGAGAGGGGCTCTTACTTGATACTGGGGTTTTGAGAGAGTGATTTCTTTCTATTGTGTTTTTTTCTCTGAAAATTTTTTTGTTCTTTTTTTGTGGAGTTGGGATTTGCGGAAGGTTTTCTTTCGCATTCTTTTAGAAATGCCAGGACCTCAGAGGCCACTCTTGAATCAGGACAAAGTCTGTAAGAAGCAGAAGAAGAAACCCTGCCTAATTAGTGGACTAGAGGACGTAGAAACCAAAACCATGAGAAAAATCCGTGTTATCTATTGCGATCCAGATGCGACCGATTCTTCGTCCAGCGAAGACGAAGCGGGCATGAAGAGGAATGGAAGGGTCCGATGTAAGCGTCTGATTCGGGAGATTCGTGTTCCAGCGGCTCAATTTCAATCTTCTTTTGCTGAAACAGAGAGCTCTTCTCAAGACAGTAATAATGGGGGCAAAACCCTTAACAAGACTGGCAAAAACCCTGGCAGAAGGGTTTTATCGAAGACATCCAGATCCGGTTCTTCCAAGTACAGGGGCGTTCGGCAGAGGAGATGGGGCAAATGGGCTGCTGAGATTCGAGACCCTATTCGAGGGGTTCGAGTCTGGTTGGGTACTTACGGTACTGCTGAAGAGGCTGCTGAGGCCTATGAAGCCGCTTCGAGGAAACTACAGTTAGAAAGTGTATCTCATGCACAGAAGGCTAGCAACAACACATCTTCGTCTTCCGCAGCAGGTTCCATGTCTCAATCTTGTGTCTCGGAAGATTCAGAGAGTCTGTTTTCTCACTCATCCCCTTCTTCGGTCCTCGATGTTTCAACTGCAGTATCACATGTTTTTGGCCCTGGCACCCAAACCAAGGAAGATAAACATTCCACAAGGAATCTCGAGTTGCAGCAGCCTCACCAGCGACAATCTGAAGAGCAAAACCAACAAGCCATCTCTGATTTCTTGGAGGACTCCTTGCCAGTAATTACGTCTCCAATGGTAGAGGATCTTGAGCTGGGGTTCCAACTTGATTCGTTCCTTGTCAATGATTTTGGGCAGGCGTTCGAAGATTTCTGCGATTTCAGTGACATTCCACTGTGTAGATTTGAGGACCGTGACCCCAGTGAACTTCCCAACTTTGACTTCGATCTCAGCACTGAAGAGCTGGCCTGGATCGACGAACCCCTTGGTGTTGCCTGCCCATAAGTTTTGTAGCTAGGAGTTAGAACTATTGTCAATGCAGTTATAGTTTTTCTTTTCTTTTTCTTTTTTATCCGGGTTATGTGAAGAAGTCTCGGGAGCTTGAAGGAAAAAAGCTCTGTGAGAGATTGTTTCGTGGCTGAGTTTGTTTATTTGCTTGTATAGAGAGATGGGTTCACAGAGTTTGAAGAGAGGTCTTGGGTTTTTCTGTGCTTATAGAGCCGTCCCAAGATTTTCAACTCTCCCCGATCAGAGTGATAGAGAGAAGTCAGAGAACCGTTGAAAATTTTGCTCATCCCATCCCTCTGTTTTGATTTTCCGTCATTGAACTCTGTATTTGGATTTTCTATTTTAATATAATATATGGTATATATGCGTAAAGTATTAATGTGGATTTCTATTGTGCTTGTATTAATGTGGTATAATATATGGTATCTATTAGCTAAATTGATGAATTATTACAGGCTTTTCCTTTTCTGAAGTGTTTAAATCCCTGTGAAGGAGATGGTAGAGTTGATTGCTACTGACTACTGGCAATGGCAATCTCTAGTTAAGGCCATTCAGCTATGTCAACTCTGGGTTATGTGTGAGGGAGAACAGCTTTTTGGGGTATTATGAGAGAAGAGGTGGTCGTGCGAGGTACTGAGGTCTGAGGCTGCCTGAGGGTGTACAGAATTGACAGTCATCTGGCTTGGCTGGCCTTGGGGAACTCCTCTGCTCTTTTGACACAGTTGCAGCAGTCTTGCAGATGAGGCACTGCTTTATGGTCGGGTTGGCTTCTTGGGGTGGGGGTGGTGGATCATTCTAGTCTTTATTCCTAGCCGTTCAAATGGATGTACCTATGTTAGTGATAAGATTGGGTGGGGGTGTTGGATGTCTAGGCTGCTGGTTATCTGTCTAATGTGGTTGTGGTTGTGGACCATGGAATGCTTCTTTGTTGAACACCTTTCCACCTCAGCTGCCATGTGTCGAGTTTGTTGTTTTCTATTGAGACCCTTTTTTCTTCCTTAATTAAGCCAGCAGTTGAATTCTTGTGAGACTTTAGAATATGAAATACTTTTGTTAGTTGGTTTGATGATTCATTTCAACCTGTAGGCTGTAGCGTGTCATTGCTTTGAGAAGAGGCAATTCCAAGTTTTCAACGCATGGCCTTGAATCAGTGACTTTTTCTTATTCTTCCTTTGACAGGGCCTCTAACAAATAAATTTCTGGCCTTCTGGGTGGTGGTGAAAGCTCCACCAGTTATCATTGAACTGAGAAAGATATTTAGAGCTGATTTCTGTATCACCTTTTGCTTGTATTTCAGTTCAGGGAGCACTGGGCCAGTATGCTCTGCTCTTCTAATTAAATAATGGAATGTTACTTGTTCATGTGACTCCCTAGTCCCTTGTGAAATGGGTGAAAATTTTTTCATGCCATCTTTACTCCATGGTATTGGTTCACGACTTCACGTCACAAGGAAGATCATCCTCATCAATTTTTTTTTTTTTTTTTTGTTCTCTCTCTCCCTCCCCTATTTCACGTGCAGTTGCACGTGCCATTCAACTAGTTAAGTGTAAAGTGTATGTAATATCAGTATATATAATGGGAAATGGGGATTGGGGGAGGCGCGAGTGGACTGATTTCCAACCAGCATCTGTCCCAGCATTCAATTGTAGAGGAAAAGTCCCAACGTCCGGAAACCAGGGGGGCCCACCGTCTGTCCACCCAAACAGTATAAAGTCGTAAATTCATAAATGTAAAAGAATATTACCGGCGAGCAGTCGTGGACTATTCCGGCAGGGACTCTGGGGCCCTCTTTAATGTGAATCTCGTGAACATGTCGATGATCGGGGAATCAAATCAAGTGGGCGCTAAGACTCCATTGGACATCAGTTGGACCAGAAAATCAACCACAGACAGCTACCTAAGTCTCAACGGTGGAGCAAATTTGTATTAAATCTTTTAATGATGATAACTTTTGCTGTGTACATCTGATCCATCATCGCTTCTTCTAAGTATCCACTGCCTGTGGCCCCAGACGACACAAGTCAGTCCCATTTGTTAAAACGTACCCACTCGAATTTTCCTTGCAACTTCCTTAACAAACAGTACTGTGCATGTGCTTTCGTTGGGTAGAGAGAGAGAGAGAGAGAAAGAGAGCTTGAAAATCAAACACAGAGAAGGGGACATTTGTTGTACTGGTTGGTAGCTACATGGTATCTTCGTTTCTGTGCCAACTTCCACGCTCTGAGAATCCTTAGAATCTTTTTGCTTTGCCGTCTTTTACTATTTACTCAGCTCCCCCGGTCCCCCCCCCCTTCCCTCGTTCCAGTTTGTTAATTATTTTAATCCAAACGTGTGACCCTAATCCTTATTGCTTAGTTTAATTAATTAGGTAATTAATCGCTCTATCACGCCTAATTTGGAAAGCAGAAGGAAAACATCTTACATCTATAGTCATATCATATGGACCACATCCACACCGTTTGGGATGCTGTTAAAATGAAGGGCACATAATATATATCCATCTCCAACGAGGGAACAGTGAGATAACTACGAGTCACCTCACCAGTCACCAGCAGCCTTAATGGTCGGTCGGTCCCAATGGAGTCCGGTTCTGCTGCTTGCCACGCTGTGTCACGACTCACGGGTTACGTAATTAAATCACCAACACAACACGCCATATACATGGGATGGGATCCATACTTGTGTGTATGGAACACTGACGTGTTCACTCATGATTGGTTACACAAATATATCGTGGCGAGCAGCAGATCCCAAGTCGGTCTCATCTCATGCCCCTGACTAAAAAGTAAAAACTAAAGAGGAAGAAGATTATCCGGTTTTGTCCGGTCTGGCCCAGATTGGTATGGCAGGCCATTATTTTGTGGCCCAAAAACGTTCTCAGTCTTATGACTAGCTAGCTAGCTATTCAATATTCTATCATTCTGTGGCTGCTGGGCACGGAGTCGGAGAATTTAGCCCAGGAAAGGACAAACCAATATTACTGGACAATGTATAATTTCAAGGGATATTTTCTAAATGCCGCCTGCATGAAAATAACGTGCTTGGAGTTTGCAGGATTACAGAGATTAGTCTAAATCATGTGCAGGTTGATTATATTTGAGTCAGCATCGCTGTATTAACAATTGAAACGAACCTACATCGATCGTGTAATGTAATAATCCAATTAATAAGAATTTATCTACATATACAATAATTGAAGTGAGCGTGAGAGCCCAAAATGGACAATGTGTAGTGTAGGGCCTCATTTTATGTATATCCATACCAATCGATTGAAACAAGTCAGACTCAATTCAAACTTAGATGTCTGCGGCCCATGACACCCAGGTCTTACCATCCCAGAAACTGAAGCTGACTTTATTCAATAATCCAAAATCATCTCTACATGGACATGGACAGCTTCTTTTATCATCCATTTAATCAGGACTGTTTTGGCTTACTGTTTGGAACAAGCAGACACACGGAATAGGTTGAACCGTTCAATTCAACCAAAGTTTGTTTTGGGCTAGCAGAGTAGCAGATGAATAGAGGATGGCTCCAACGTCCAATCCATACTCTGGGTAAGTGGGCGCCACAAGCACAAGGGAACTCTAGACTCTAGTTAGTGAGCGGTCCTTGTTATGTCTTTCTTTGAATGTGAGAAGGAAGAAAAATGTGTAGAAGATCGCTGTGACTAGTGTTCTTTTCTACTAGCTAGGTATCTACTAGAAATCTAGAGCTCCACTCCAAGGGTGGACTGAATCTGACTGGATTGATGCTAAATCCACGGGCAGAATGCGGTTTATAGGGGGCGGGGGGCTACTAGAGAGTAGGAGGGGGCTGCAAATCAGATTTCCGACTAAATAAAAGGAGAGAAAGAGAGAGCGCTATGTGCTGGACATGCTAACTGCCGTTCAAGACTTTTTGGTTGGTAAACGATTTGACAGGACCAACAGTCCCAGCGTTAGCTTGACGTTGTTGCTCCAGTCAGTGTTCCACCCTATAGGCTATAGCAAATTCTTACCATGGAAGCGGAAAGCTTGGTCTCCACTCTCCACACTCCACAGTCCAAAGCCCTTTGAGCGTGTGCGAATAAGGGGAGGTTAGTGGGTAGGTCAGTTTGACAATTGTAATACTCTACTAGCAAGTGGCAACAAATGCATCCATTGCTAACCTCTTGTTAAGTACACAACTTTCTCTTATGCACTCCAACCCTTACCCAGTAAAAAAAGTAAACAAGAAGACCCATTTGACCAGATTCAGATTCTGATGGTTCACCCCTAAATGCAAATCTTATGTTACAATCCTTATCCTATGCCATGCTCTCTATCCAGGATGTTAAACTTCAAACCTGCAGGCTACTTTCCTCCAGCATATCCAGATGGCGAAGACCACAGATTGTATATATATTTTTTGGATGTGCCAACTCAAGGCCAAAACACAACTATTATCTTGATGCTGACAAATAGAATAACATTTCCTGCATAAATTCCCCAACGATGAAAGCCCTTATATTTCCTCTATTAAGAATGCACCTTACCACGTGGCCAAAGACAACTATGACATCTGTCAGGCAGAGCAAGAACCAGAGAAACCTGGGGGAAAATGAGAAGGGAAAATACCTTTTAACTTCTGCTTATTGTTCCTATAGTAAGTGGAGGAGGTGCAGAGTCGATCTAATTCTAATAGACAGTTTGAAGACACTCCCAGTCCCATATCCTGAACAGAACTTCCATAAAAGTGCAAACTTCGCAATTTTGATAGAACTGTAGTTTACATACTGAAGCTTTCATGGACATGAGACATATTGGTAATTAATCCTGATATCAGATACTGTGACACAGTTTCACTTTGAAGCTTCCGTTAATCCTTGTGTTCGTCTGATGGAAATAAAGTACATAATATACACCTCTTGGGAGTTAGGACTTAGGACCCCTCTCTTTTTTCTGTTACAACAGAAAATGCACCTCTTTAAGTTCTGCCTCTGCTGAAACTGTGTTTTGAGAAGTCTAGATACTCATGACAGTGAATAATTTCAGATTTTAAGAGAAGCCAAACAAATACTGCTGAAACTGTTTTCCTTTTGTGACAACTAAGCACGATGCCTTGACATCATCAAGCATGAGTATTTTGAACGGGTCCATATATAAAAAAATCATAGCAGGTCCAATCAGTCAGAAGTTGGTCATGCATCCTCTGTTAGATATTTTGACAGGATATGCTAATCAAGGCCAATTGCTGTTATCTGCAAATGCCAGTTCACATACCAGAGCAAGGTGATCACTACCCCACTTCTGCAGATAAATAATGTCAAATCCACATGAGAAAAAAAGCAATCTCAAAAGGAAAACAAGAAATTATCTAGGATAAAATATATTAGAGAATTATTTAACTTCGATATAAATGCAAAGAACGCCATTGTCCACTTTTCACATAGATACATCAAATGCTACATGTAGTTATCAAATCATAAATTGAGATAAAGTTAGACCCAGAACTACCTCAATTTCATCCCCATGTATTCTATTTTATTTTGTTTCTTGACAAATTGTTGCATTAATAAAATAAGAATGGAGCTTAGCATATAAGAAGCAAATTTAGCCCACCACTCAAGCCCAACCTTTCACATAATCAGAACCATGAAATCTTTCAAGAAGCTTGGTTTGGGTAATCTATTAAAAAAACATAGCAAAAAGAACTTTCTCGATGCTGTACGATATTAAACACCAAGATATTATAAATGCTATATTGCTATTGCCAGTGGCACTGCTGTCAGGTTGCAACCTCATCTCCCCTCTGGTATTAGTTGAGCCCTTCTCACTAGCGAACTATGAGACAAAGAATCTCTATTAAGCTCCTCGCAAATTCATTATAACACAGACCTCTGAATTCATCAGATGCCAACATCCAAAGATGTAGCATAAAGATACTTGACTCTTTAAAGCTTCAAAGAAGTCTATCCTCCCATGCCTCCCAGGTCACTGCATGAATTATGGTTTTCTAATAAACTAGATCGTTTGAGCCTAATCCCAAAGGTCTCGACCATTGTAGCATTTCTTTTAGACTCCTAGGGGCCACAAATTCCAACCTAACAAGATCCAAGAAAAACTTTCAATGATGTCCACTAATGGTGCAATGCAAGACTAGATATGAGATAGGTTTTTCCTCCCTTAGTCACATAGGATAACTTCAAGGAAGATACAGAAAGGTACTAGCTTCTTCTTGAACAATCTTATCAAGTGTTTTGATATTTTCACAGGTACCCACAAAAAGAATACTCTTGGTGGCACAACAAATGGGAAGATCTGTTTTTTTCTGGGAAGACTATTGGGTCAGAAGATAAACTAGGGAGGAAGAAAGATTTCATTGAGAATACTCAGTGGTCAGTTTCTGGACAAGAGAGAAAGATTTCCTCAAGGGAGTCAAAGAGAATACAGTTTACTTAATTTCAAGGCCTCTTAATGAACTTCTAAGGTTGAGATTCTTATTAACCCCTTAATCCTCCATATGGGTTTTTTATAAAAAAAATAAATATGTTTTTTGAATATGCTCATGAGCAATTAGCAGCATTTGGATACCTAAAGCAAGACATATGTCCCTTTCATAAAATACGCAGTAAACACCTTCTATCATTGTTCAACTGAAATATGAATTACAAAGCCTAGAGAAAAAATACCTCACTTGGGAGCCCTCCAGTTTCTCTCAAAATATTGACTGGTAACGTTTCAATAACTCCTACCGGAATGAGTTCTCGAGAATGCCTGTAAATTATAGAAATAAGAAACAGAATTCCAAATCCACCAATCAAAAAGAAAAGAAATGCTTTTAATGATAATAATTAGGTCACCAAATATAATCAACAGTTCCCATAAACTTGGAATGATATGAAGTTGCCAATGGTTCTTCATTACTGTCTCTTGTTCTGCAACTCCCCTGTATAATGGCAAACATTCTTTTTTGATAAGCAACAGTACTGTGTAATAGTGAACATAATAATACTTAATAAAGGAAAAGTGATCCAGAGTATAGTGACAATTTCTAAGATGAGAAATGGAAAGGGAGGAATTCCTATAACCACAAGTGTTATTACCTGGAAATAACTATTAATAGTCTGTATCATAGTTTTCAAGGCACCAAGGCGAGGCTAGGTGACAGGGGGGCGCCTTGTCGCCTAGTCGCCTAGGCGATGGATTTTTTTTTTTAAGTAAGAATCACATATCCTAGGGTAGTTCCCTAGGTTCCATAACCAACTTCCTTTAATAACTATCCATAATTTTCATAAGAAAATTATAAACTTCATGTTTAAGTCTAGAAAATCAACATATTTATGAGAAGAAAAAGAAGAAAGGAAAGAAAATTCAAAAAATATAGGGGCTGAACCCCTATTTTGTTATAGGAAAAGAAGAAAACAAAAGGTGGAAGAAGAAGATGCGGAAGAAGAAATGTGTTGATTAGACAAAATTTTAAGTTCTTCCCTTACTTATTGGTTCAGATTTTGAAGTCATTGAGGGTTCAATACAGCAGTTAGCAATGCTTGTGTTGATTAAACCCTAACAAATAAGAAAATAATAAAAAGAAATTAGTTTATAAACATAAAAAATGAATAATTTTCTTTAATAATGTCTATTTTATAATTATAATCTCAAAAAATAACAAAATAAAAGTATTTTATTACACAGTATGCAAAACTGCTTGGCGATTGGGTGAGGCGAGCCTCCAAGGGCACCTTGTCGCCTTGACAACTATGGTCTGTATGATAATATTAGGAGAGAGGTGAATTGATCCAAAATATAAGAAAGGTAAAGAATCAACAGATGGGAAAAAATGAGATTCACATGAGCACTTACTGCAACTCCTCTATACACACTGGAGAGCTTTAAATGATGGCGGAGATGAGTGATGCCGTCACAGCCAGTTGCAAGCCGTATTTCTTCTTGGCTCCATCTATATCTCAATGGTCTTAAGATATAGACATTTGAACACCGCCAATATATGTAGATCAACAAAGATAAGTAAGAAACCTGACATGTATTTACTTCATTTTTTTTTTAAATTAGGAAATAAATGAACAGGGAATATTTTCAGCACAGGGGAGTTATAGAGACCTGTATGAATCCTCCCTCTGAGTTTTGAAGTGTTTCAGTCCTATTGGGTATTCAACCTGACCAGAAATTTTTCTGCGATCATGTAATAGGATGTCCAACTGCAATAAATGACAATATCCTTTTTATTCCTCCAGCAAGAATTTTTTAACCTGACATTTTTGGATACCTAAAAAGGAAGATACTGATAGGATAAAGATACAAGCTTCACATGACACTAAGTTACAAATAAAACTTACCTCAGATGAATCCAGAAACCGATATATTGCACTCTGATAAGAAGAAATCACATCTCCAATTGTGTCAGAAATAGTCATATTGGATTTTATAACTTAATCTGAATTTTTTCTGTGGATTGTTAAGTTTGAAGCATTATGAGATACCACCTGTGGTATGCTATTTAGGTCCCCAGCAATTACAACAGGGATGTTGCCCCATTCCTGTGATATTCTGTGGGCATTATCAAGAAATAGTCGGATCTGTGACATTGTGGCATAGATAGTATATAAGTACATGCTACCACCATTTGAATTTGATATAAACAACTGTAGAAAAAATGGAATTCAACGGAAATAAAACGTTCCTGAAGGAGAGACAGCATAAACATTCTAGTACCCTGTTTAGGTTTACATGATAAAGGAAGAGAGCATTGTAGCATGTAATACATTGATTAGAGAAGGTGCACATATGTATTGTCTTGCATCTCATTTGGGCTGCGTGCAAATGCAGGTTCGAGTATGAGAAAAACAAAACTGCCAAAAGTTAGGACCGTATCCAGCCTACCCCTGCCAAGATCCCAGATAGCTGGGACCAACATCGGGTAATGGCCTTTCTAGATTAAGTCAAGGTCCCCCTGACCCCAATGCTGTCTCCTTCCAAATATATGTATGCAAAACATCCATTCAAAATATATGGCCCAAATAACAACTTGGAAGGAGGAATAACAGACTTGGGGATAATTACTGCTAGCCTGGCACAGAAGATCCACCCTCATCGGGGCCAAAAAATTCTGGGTCTGGCTTTAGGTTTTCTGTCTAAGTCTAGCCACCCACATATAAGATGGGACAGGCCTGGGCCTATATTTCAAGCCCAGTGTGTGGGCTGGGTTGTGCCCAGGCTTACACAAGACCCCTTAAACTAGTTGCCAGGTCTAGCCCTGTGGCCCATGATTACCTATGGATCCCAGGGGACCTGATACTGATAAATTCATATGGGACGCCAAGGCTCATATCTATGTAATTAACGTGCTAACTCCTGTGGTCTTCACTACCATTATTAAACATAAGAACAATTTTCCACCAAAATGGGTGGTAATCATTTTGTGGAATGTCTAAAAGATGTGAAGTATATTATTCACAGAGTTCATTAAATTCAAATAGGGAGTTATATCAGTAACCATGCACTGCTAATGTATCTTGTGGAGAAAACATGTGGATCCAAAATCCTATTTGAAACCAAGTGCAAGAATTAGATGACTAGAGATGTGGCATTTCCCAATTATTTGGATGGTCAAAAGAAGAAAGAAAAAGGTAGAAAATACAATATCTACACCCTTTGAATAAGTTCATCCAAATGCTGTGATCTGAACCAAGGTTTAGAATGTCAGTGTCAGTGGAAATATCAAGCATCCAAATATTGGAACTATATTGGAAATGTCAGAAACATCATAAAATATTGTAAAAATTATAGACATTGTGGAAACATTGTGAAACATGCAAAAATCTAGCATGCTATTTTATGTAATGATAAAAGATGCATAGGTAGACCCTTTAAAATATTATCTTCTTCCAAACCATCAAAACTATATGATATAGTGAGTTCAAGCAAAATTTAAACTCATAAGTTGCAATAATTCTAATAAATCAACCAAATAATTTATCATACAACAAAAACTAAGATTTAACTTCATGTTTGAAAATAATTTTCAAGCTGGTTCAAAGTGGTAATCATGTCCGTTAGGTGGAGAATAACATTTTCACATATCTAAAATATTATCAAATATCAACTTATGTTATAATACTATCGCTTGTACTCCACATTGCACCAATAGCTTTCATTGAGGAATATGTCAATTTTAGTAATATTCCGCGTTGGTACCCATGGAAATGGAAATATTTCATGGAAATTTATGGACATTTTAAATCATGGTCTGAGCAAAACATGTTCAGTATAATTGTGCTTATGCCCATGGAAATATTCCGCGTTGGTGCCCATGGCTTGCAAATGAGTAGTCATAGACAATATCATAAAGCGCTTAAAAGAGACTTATCAATTCTTACATCTGAAAGTTAAACACTCCATAAAGAATTTCACAAATTCCAGACAGTAGCTACACCAACTTTTTTTTTATGCACTGCATAGTCCTCTGCATTCTTACTCTCAGATATATATGAGAATATCTGAAACACTAGTTATTGGGAGTATGGAACATGTAGTCTTTTGTAGTTTTCACCAATTCAATGAACAAAGCATAGGAATTAATGTTCCTATCTTTTTTTTTTGTTAAATAGTAATGTCCCTATCATTAGAATTAGCACTAATTCTCCTTCAGTTTTAGGGGCAAAATAATGTAAGATACTATGTATGTTGTTATTTATGGGATTTGGAGGAGATAAATGCTGGGATATTCCAGAACTGAGATGATCCCATGAGAATTGATGTAGAAGATTTTGTTTCCATAAGAGTCATCCAAAGAATCTAAGATTTGGACACTATAGGAGGCATATGACAGATTCTTTACTAAAATGCTGGAAAAATAATTTTTCTAACCTATCTAACCTCATGGGTAATAAGTTTTGAAAGATTACTGAGTTTTTATTTTCATGTTGAAAGTTCAACATTAAATCATTCAGACTTCCCTTGATTATTTAAATCACAAAACACATCTAGATTATAACATATATTCTGCATTACTGCTTGCTGTTATAGCAATTATTATTTATTTGTTTATATGTACATCATGTCCAACTGTCCATGGACCAATATCCAGGCCTAAGCCTCTATATCCTAGGATTTTGTATTTAAAAAGATTCAATTCAGAAAATATACCAGCACTTGATAGATGCACTGGAAGCCATGGAAAATATGTATAAGAGATCAGAAAACATTATACCTGGCCCAGCTTGATATCTCCACGATTTGGATTAAATAGCATGTGTATGTTTCCGACAAGGAGACTTCGAGCAGGTGAAGTCCTATGCAAAATTGAATTCGAATATTGGATCAAAAAAGAATTAGCAATATGAAACTATAGCTCACCAACATAACATAATATCCAACTTAGGTATTTCAATGAGTAGTTCAATTGTTTGAAACTCCTTGAAGTGTAGCAAAAATAGAAAAATAAATCCAAAAGATCATATCGGTTCAAATGTCCAAATCTATTAGACATGCCTAATATGTTGTGAAGTCTGAGGTGATGGGCGGGCAGTCAAGAGATAACATCCAGAAAATGAGTGTATCAGAAATGCAAATGCTAAGATGGATGAATGGAAAAACTAGAAAGGATAGGATCAGAAGTGAAGTCATCCAATATGAACCCAGGAGTAGCTTTAATAGGTGATAAAATGAGAGAGGGTGGACTATGATGGTCTGGTCACATGCATAGAAGACCACTAACAGCTCCAATTAGAAGTGATTTGTTACAAGTTGAAGGGGCTAGAAGATCTAGGGGTAGACCAAAAAGGACATGGATAGAAGTAGTAAGAAATGGTTTAAGCATTAATAATTTAACATGGATTTGGCTTTTAAATAGAACAGATTGGTGAAAGAGGATTCATGTTGCCAAACCCATATAGTTGGGATAAGGCATGATGATGTCTGAGGTGATGGATGCATGACTATATGTATTTTTTTTTTTTTTCTGGATAAGTATGCATGGGCATATGTATAAGATATACATATGGAATGCCATCTTTTATTAAATTATGTTTTATGAATATTTTCTAAACAAATCTATACTTGGAACAAAGGCTTCTCTTTTACTCACTCTGATGCCTGTGCCTCTGACCCATGGTGTGAGCTTGAACAATGGTTATTCATCTGTATTAAAGACCCAAGGAAAGTAAAAGAGAAAAAAAATCAATCTAATTGAGAAAACAACATAGGAGAGAAATGGTATTTTATTACCCTAGAGAAAAATCAATAATTTGAAGCATAATGATTTCCATCTTGCTTTTCTAACAGCAGTTATATGCGTTTATCTTGATGACATATTCTAGGAAAAGGAGAAAACATGGCAGAACAGATATTGGAACTATAGACAACAAATTGTCCACATGGCTAGAATGAAAAAAAAAAATCCATATTCATCCCTCATCCAATCAAGACTAAAAAAATATACCCATAAGATGATAAACATAACAAAAGCTAACAAATGAGATGTACAGTATGGACTTTTTATATGAAAATTATAAACCAATTAAAGAAAAACTCCATGAAAAAAAAACACAACTAAAGGAGCTTAATGTAATTAACAATAACTGGATAAAAACAACTATAATTATATTGAAATAAAGTAACAAGAAATAGTTAAATTTGCAGCATCAACATGCTTCTCTTCCTGCACTTATTTTAATAATCTGCCTTTATTTAATTTCAGCCATTCTGTTTGAAGCTAGAAGATCAACAAAAAGGTCATTGATAATTTACAAGTTGAAGTTGCTACAATAGATATATAGAAATAAAAATGAACACCCAATTATATGGGGTCAGCTACACGAATCCTATTTCACCATTCCATTCTGTTTAATGCTGTATCCATTGTTAAATTATGGGTGCTTAATTCATTTCTTATCACTTCAACCCATGTCTGTTTTGGTCATGGTAAGTAACTTCAATTGATTGGTAATAATCACCCAATTATGTCCTAAGACATGGTACATGCATGGGACATCATGAAGTCACAACAATCTGTACCTTTCATAAATAAATTATTGCTGGTGCATTTTATACTGTATCACGAGATGCTTCAGATTATGCTTGCAACTCATAGTGCATTAGGCATTTCTTGAGAACAGAAACCTCTGGTTGAAAATGTCATGGAGGTCTGCAACTTATCCTTGCCTAGGTGACACAAACAAGAAGAAAACCATACATGATGAAAGGTTAAGCCGTTAAGGTGATGCATAATAATTTGGTAATACATGTATGGTAGGGAAAATTGTAGAAAAAATTGAGACTTAGTTCTCAGAGTCTCAGTTATAAAGAAAAAAATTCCCTTGAAGATTTCATCTTTGTGATAATATCCCAAAGTTCTTTTACCTTTCTTGAAGACACTTCACCTCAAGTTAGGCTAAACCTAGGATTTATTGCCTTCTTTTTGAGCAAAATTAACTGAGAATTTATTCATTAAAAAGGTACATGAGAAGATGTACAAGAGCCAGAGAAGGCTGAGACAAAATTACACAGGTAGAGTTCTATTACTAAACATATTTACTTTATGAACACCAGATTTAGCTAGGCTGTCAGCTGCAGTGTTTAGTTCCCTGGAATCCAAATCAGCTTCACATTCATTGAGTCCATGATATCTCTAGCTTCAGCCACAAAATGGGCCAGCCTCCAAGGCCCACCATCCTTATCCCTAAGCCATTTTATAGAATTGACAAAATCACCTCCAAACCCCTGCGAGTGCAGCCAAGATCTCTGCCTTTGTAGAATCAGAATTCCCTATTGGACCACTGAAAGCCCAACAGATATTCCCCTCTCTTCCCCAGATTACTCCACCATTTCCTGCTGCACCTGTAGTCCCTTAAGGCACTTCCATCAAAGTTTAGTTTCATCACTCCCTCCTCCCTTGAACAATGTCTTGAGTGTAAGAACATGATAGGCCCCCAATTAACTTTACGTATGTCAGGAAGGGGAAAGGTCAGCTTTCGGCTAAGGGGGGAAATAATTGAACATGGGGGCAATTATAGCTGGAGGGAATAAGGAGAGTCTTGAGGCATTTATAGCTCTGTCAGTTAGGAATAAAAAGAGTATGGGCATTTATAACTTGGCCAGCTGGGCATTTATTGAGGGAGTCAGTTATGCTGTGAGAAGAGTATAAGAAGGCACTTTGGGGGATGGGGGAGAGAAGGCTTTTGTTGAATGAAGAATACTGTGAGTGATTGGGAGAGCCGGCAGTCTCTCGAAGAACCAACCAACTGTTAATATTCTTCTTTTCTTCTGAATGAATACCAGTTCCTTTGTTGATGTTCTAGTTGTGTGAATTCTGCTGTGAATCTGAGAACTGTGTGTCAAATTTTGGGACATATCAGAACACTCCCAGGCGAAGAATAGAGGACTTCTACTGGGTTTCTTTGAAGATTATTCAAAGAGATACCTTTGAAATTTCCAGAATTAACTGCCCAAAAGTTACATAAATAGGTAATGAAGGAAATCAGGTCTTCAACATTCCTGGCTTTGTTTTTGTTAGAGTGAGCCGAATAGGGGTAGTTTAGTAATCTCATGTCAGTTAAGTACTTTGCTTATGTGGTTGTTTTATTAGAGCACTCTGCCCCACACTTAAGTGTGGGCAGTTTAGTCTTTGTAAGTGTAATTAGAACCTAATAACATAAGGGGGTCGACTGAATGGGTGACTAATCAGTTTCGACAAAACCCTCCTGTTCTCTCTTTCTCTTGTCTTCTTCCTCATCTTCTTCTTCCTTCTTCACTGGTTCGGATTACTGTAGCTGCTCCAAAACAGTTTTCAAATATCCTGTTCCTTTCTTCCCATATGCCCCAAAACACTGCATGAGCCACTGTGCTCCAATAATTTTTTTCCTCTTCTTCCTAAGCCTTTGCCTTGCCATTGTCATAGAAACTCCACAACCTGCTCAGGATATACCCAACTGTAGCCAACTAAATGAGAAAATAACACCAAATCTTCCTAGTTACAAGGCAGTGAAGAAGTAGGTGCTCAGCCGTCTCATCATTACTGAGGCAAAGAGTGCAAACATGAGGCAAAATACACAGTCTGCGTTCTTCTGAAGCAGGTCGCAAATGTTTATTTTCTTATGACAAGCCTCCCACACAGAAAAGGAAAGGGATGTGTAAGCACCAAGCCTTCTTAACTAAGAAGTTTGAACCCTGATCATCCAACACTAGAGCCTTGAAAAAAGATTTAGTTGAGAACTTACTGGCAGGAGTAATTATTATTTTTTTTTATCAGTAACAAGATGCTTTATTAAATAATAAAATTTGTGAAACTTCAAGTACAAGAAAGGGGAGATAAACTATCTTAACTCCCCCACAACAAGGAACAAAGAAGAAAGCTAAAAATTAGCACAAAACATAGATTCCTTAAGCGCCCCTTGCTTGGCTAACCCATCAGCCATTGAGTTAGCGCTTCTCTTCACCCAACTGTACTTCACCTCAATATCCCTACTCAGCCATTTAAATTTTTTCTTTTCATTTCTGTAGCTCCAATTGGGGGTAGAGCAGTTAATCATTGAAGGGGATTCCAAGGTGGTGGTGGGCTGGCTGAAAAACCCCGAGGGTACTATATGGTGCTACAAGAATGAAGTTAAAAAATTTAATTGGCTGACAAGGAATATGCTGGTCACTGTACAGTGGGTGGGGAGATCAGCAAACGCTTTGGCTGATGTGTTAGACAAACAAGGGGCAAATAGGGAAGAACTGTTTTGGGCTCAGCTGTGATTTATGTAATTTATTACTAATTTACTTGGAAGCTATTGGGAGAGGCTGCAGCTCGTGCCTCTCCATGGGATGTTGTATGAAATTACAATTTTAAATCAGTTTCTGAATTAATAAAATTTCTATTATTCATAAAAAAAAAAAAAAAAAAAAAAACTTAAGTTTCCAAGTCCTCTGGTCAGGGGTAGCAGGAAAGATGTAACCTCACTAAGAGAGTTTAACAAGTTTACAATTTCTGCAATCTCTACCTCTCTCAAGGGCTTTATGAGGTTTAGGTTCCAGTTAGTTTCTGAAGGTGGGTGAAGAAATAAAACACAAGGAAACAGTGGCTTCTTGGGTTTGAGAAAGGTTGAAGATTCTAGGGTAAGTGCTAGCTAGGGTACTCTCCCACCAAAGATCAGTCCAAAATTTTATTTTGTTTCCGTTTCCCACCTGATACCTAACAAAATCAATGAAGAGGTCATAGCTAGAAGAGATACCTTTCCAGGGGTTAGACAGTTAATCGCCTTCACCTGGTTCAAGTGGACCTTGCTTTCCCAACCATTGGCATACCTTCTGTACTTGCTGTTAATGATGGTTGTCCAAGTGGCTTCAATCTCAAGAGGGTATCTCCACAACCATTTTCCGAGAAGGGCTAAGTTCCTTTCCAAAATGTGCCCTATACCCAGCCTACCAGCTTCCTTAGGTTTGCATACCTGATTCCAACTAACTAAATGACTTTTCTTCCCACCACCTCCATCGCATGGTATTCTACTTGGAATACAAGCTGAAGTTATCCTTCCGAATCTAAAATGGTTATATTGAAACTTACCTCACTTATGGGTTCAGACTGGATAGAATACGTTAGGCTGCAATCCTGAGATGGTACTCTTATGTGGAAGCATCTTGGCACTGGAATATTCTATTTTGCATCACAGGGCTACTTTCCTGGTAATGAAAGCTAAATAAATTCTATTAGATTACAAGTCCAAATCTAACACTTATAGCCTAAGGAGGATATCATGCATTGTTCTCTTAGAGACATGCCATTACAGCCCAAAAAGAAATAGTATTTGGTCATGGCCCAGTGGCTAGTAATGTATAGGTAAAATGGCCAGAAATTCGAGCTGTTACATGAACTGTACTTTCAAAGTTAGACTAATATGATAATGCTTACCCAAAAACTAGCTTAGTAACTTCATTTAAGAGGTAATGAGGTATTATCCAAAGAAAAGTGTGCCATTGTTATTATCATCTAACCATTACATGGAAGGTAAACTCAGTTTTATTAAAATGCATGTCAATAAGTGCTCTTGCAAGTGCATGGAAAACTGAAATACAGATCCTGTTGCAAGCACATGTGTATAAATGCTCTTGTTCTTTTGAAAAGATGGTATGTTCATTCATTTTGATAAATATTGCTCTAACACTTTTGATTTAACCAGAAGCCAATTTTCATTATTACAAATACTTGTGGAGTTAATTGCATGCCATTTCAACCTAAATACCCACTTATGATAAGTTGGATATACTAGAGTGAGATAAAAGGAAACGTAATTAGTAGGCTTATTTTATAGCTAAAAAAAATACCAATATAGAAAATATATTTCTTTGATTGGTACAAATATAGAAAATATTCTGCATTTAGGAACAATAATTGTTAGGACATCTGCAACTACTAGAACACATGAACACAACCATACTATGGTACTCCACCACATATCTATTAACAATTTGACATCACATATCAGCATTTACAGGATGGTAATTTTAATATCTCAAACTGAGTGAGCTATTTCCTACACTGGAATATTGAAACACTTTAGAACAAAAAGTCCATGACAAACTCAAAAATGAAACATACCTTCAAAACACAAAGCTGTGCAACATTGTCACGAAGGCCAAACTTTTGGAATTCTATGTTCTCTTCATGCAAAAGGGTAAACCTGTATTTACATTTCAAAATAGATAAATGAAGAATAGAAATCGAACTTCAAATCAAACAAGAATGCATTTTAAAATATGTTTTATTGCACCCAATTTGCCAAGTTATTATTTCTGGTCAAACTAAATATAAGACTTCGGCTAAAAGATAAAGTCTATATTGCGGCCTTGAATTCTTTATTGCGGCCTACTCCAAGTTCTGACTCACATTAGTGGAGAAAAACCTGAACGCAAAATTTCGTAGTGGTTTGTGGTGGGAGCAGATGGACCTGATGCATTTTCGGCTTATGAGTCTGACCTGAATATGTTATGTTATGTTCTTGGGGCTTTTTCTCTTTTATGTATCTTTGACTTGCGTGAGAAGATAAGAGCAAGTATTGTGAATAAGAGCTTGGGTGTATTGGGGTGCTTTTTTTTGGAAAAAGGCAACGTAATATTTATTAAATCAAAAGATACGCAAGCAAGCTGAGATCAGTCCCAGAAAGGCCGACTGACCAAATCAGCAATTACATATTCCACCAAGAACTGGAATGAAAATCAACAGACAAATTACAATTTCTGAACTCCTCAGAGACGGACACCCAAGAGAATAATATGCCCACTGCTTTCTGGATTAGCTCTTCTGGACTTAAGGCTTTGTTATAGGAATAGTCTTCCACACTATCTTCCTTTTCTTGTTCAGCCCCTTAACATTCCAGCAACACAAGAGCTCCTTTACCGAACTTGGCATAACCCATCTTAAATTCATAGAGCTGAAGAAATGATTCCACAGCTGAGAAGAAAATGGGCAGTGACTGCACAAATGATCAGTAGTTTCAGAATTGTTCCCACACAAACTGCATGAGATGTCCAAAAGCTGAATGCCCCTTCTCACAAGATTAGCTCTAGCCAGACATTTGTTTAGAACCATAGTCCAAACTAGAAAATTGGCTTTAGATGGGCTAATGGGATTCCACACCTGATGGCAAGGGAAATCAGTGGCACCCAATCTACAAAGTTTAGAAGCCAAAGACTTGACGGAGAAGACACCATCTGAATTCCACTTTCAAAACCACTTATCTCCTGAGCAGAAATCAACCTCTTGGTTCTGAAGAATAGTTAACATGTTCAAAATCTCTTCCAACTCCCAGTCAAAAAGGTTCCTTTTTAAGGAAGGGGACCAAATAACTGAATCTCCAGATAAGCTGCAACACTCAGCAACAGAAGCCTCCTGGTTTGATGCACACTGAAAGAGGAGAGGAAAAGATTCAGCAAGGGGGCCATCCAAGCACCAAGAATCCTTCCAAAACTTTGTCCTACTACCATTGCCGACTTTAATTGAGATCCCAACAGCAAGAGCAGAGAAATGTTCATTATCCCCTTCCACAGAGAGTTTTCCCAACTTGGAGGAGGGTCCCTAGTTCTCCAGTTGCCCCACTCCACTCCATACTTACCGGCAATGAGAGATCTCCACCAGGCATCATTTTCAGCTGCAAATATCCAAATCCACTTACAGAGGAGAGCAGAATTAAAAGATTTCAACTTCCTTATGCCTAAACCACCTTCATCCTTGGGGAGGCAGACTTGATCCCAACTAACCAGATGGATTTTTTTTCTCCTCTTCCCAACCCCTCCAAAGAAAATTCCTTTGAAGTTTTTGAGCTTTCTTGCAACTTTGTTAGGAATAGGGAAAAGGGAGAGGAAATAGGTAGGTAAATTGGAAAGTGTGTTGCACAACATTGTATTACCCATTGCTGATTTTGTAGTGGATTTCTGCTCCTTTGCCCGTGGATGTAGGCTAGCTATAAGCCAGACCACGTAATTTGTGTGTATGTGTGTATGTGTGTGTGTTTTTTTAGTTCCTCTGTTTTGAGTTTTCTTTTTGTTTTCTCTATTCTTTTCCAATCAATTTCGGTCTTGGGTTTGTTTTGTCGTAACAAATAGTTGTAAGGCCTAGCTATGTTGTATGGAGTATTGGGCAATTAAGAAACAAGCAACATGCTAAAAAATGAGTGTGGTAGATATGTGAATGATTAGATGGATGAGTTGTAAAACTAGAAAAGACAAGGTCAGAAATGAAGTCATACAAAGGAACCTATAAGTAACTCTAACAGGTGATAAAATGAGAGAAAGTAGACTGAGATGGCTTGGTCACATGCATAGAACACCATGTACAGCTCCTGTTAAAAGAAGTGATCTATTACTAGTTAAAGGGGATAGAAGAGCTAGGGACAAACTGAAAAGGACTTTAGTGGAAGTAGTATGAAATGATTTAAGCACCCATAATTTAACAATGGATATGGCACTGAACAGAATAGAATGGTGAAGCAGAATTCATGTAGCCAACCCCATATAGCTGGGACAAGGCTTAGATGATGATGAAACTAAACATAAGACTCCTAACAAACCATGCAACAGAAATGAAGCAATTATTTCAGGCAATTTGCCTTACGTTTATTGGCATATTTAGAATTGTAAGAGCATAGACATGCCTTACATAAGACTCCTAACAAACCAATGTTCCAATGCTCATGAGGCGTGATCATGTGTGAATCCAAAACAAACCTTGTCTCTTGGCGTGCGATGACATAATAGTCTCAACAAAATGTAGGATGGTGACAAGTGGGGAGATTGGGAAAACCATGCTGGTTAGTACCTCACATCTTCACTGCAACTATTTATGCTGAGCTGGCTTAACTAACTAAGGAACTGATGATGTGCGATCTGGTCGCTCCCTGCTGGAAGGCAGCTCGGACATCGGACTAGCTACGTGGCTGGGTCGAACTGCAAGGCAAGAAGATCAAAGTGTTCCAGGGTACTTTACCCGGTGTGGGCACTCCGATGCTGAAGTTAGCGAAGGAGGTTTGAGAGAACTGATAGCTTTAGAATAATAGAATGCGAGAGCTAAATCATGTGTACCTTGTGAGGCTGGAGGTGAAGCCTTTATATAGGCAAGCTGCCTTGGACCTCACGATGCGTGTCTGAGATCACTGGCCCGTCTAACCCGGAGTTAGTTCTGCACTCGAAGATGGACTTTGAGTAAGTTGATAAGGCTTATCCAGGTCTGTCCGATTCGATTGGGCTAGAGATAAGATCCGTTGACGTGCGTCGTGATCCCAAGGAGATTGGAGACAGCTGGCTTGCTTCTAGAAGGAGGCTATGTGGCACCTTGGCAGGTCGATGAATGTGGCGAGCTGTTCGGGCCTCGGCCTAGCTGGGTGATCTAAGGTGTCCGAGGTGACTAAAACTGCTGAAGTGTCGCCAAGTCATTGCGTCGCTCCACGTCTCATCACGTCCTTGGACGGGCCAAATTATCCCTCATCAATTGCCCTCACTCCCGAGCCCGACGTAGTCAACTCGGGGCGGGAGTCTCAATGGGCTGAATGGATTTGGCCCGATCTTTGGTTCAGCTGAGGTCCAACCAACGGTTCAAACTTGATCAACTCAATTGGATCGACCTTAAGGGGCGAGATTGCGTCTCAGGCACACATGGACGTCGTGAGAACTATAAACTCCGCGGACGTCAAAAACGTGCTCAGCCGAATTCAGCCTCAGAATATGAACAATCGCAACCTTGGGAGCCATTAGATCTGTTTGATCTGGACCGTCTGTGGTCGTTTAAGGCAGCTATAAATAGGGCACTTTTTACTTCATCCCATTTTGAGCTCTGGTGCGTTTGGAGATCACGGAGCGTGTTGTCGTCAGTGTCTTCAATCCGGTCGACGAGGTCAGTCTTTCCTTCTTGTAGGTGAGTCATCTTCCTTTGCTCGTTTCATTTCTTTTCATTCCTTTCATTATGTCAAGTAGCGAGCCCGATGAGGTAAGGGTGTAGTCCGGTCTAGCCGAGGAGGGGACCTCGGTTCAAGACCAACGAGGTTCCCACAAAGGGGCTTCGTCTTCCCACCAACCATCTAGGCCCAAGATTTCGGACCACTTCGGTCCTACTGAGTTGTCCGCAGAGGAGATCCATAGTCTCGCAGCTCGGTACAGGTTCCCAAACCACTACAGCTACTATCTTGCTATAGGGGGTTTCCCTTGGGAGCATGATGAGGACGAGGTGGTCGTCTTCAAGGAGGCTCTGGAGGCAGGTCTCCAGTTTCCACTTCACCGCTTCACCCCTGCATCCGAACTCCATCCATACCCTGGTCGGTACAATTTCTCTTTTCTTTCACCTCGGCCTTCCCCTTGACATCAAGACCTTTGTCGGCCTCCACCAAATCAAACAGAACCCTGCTAGTACCTCGGGCAAGGTCAGTTACTACCTGTCTTACCGGCCCGGGTACAAACCTCTTCAAGGCTTTCCTTCCAAAGTCCTATCTTGGAAGAGTAAATATTTCTTTCTTAAGTTGTCCGGTGGGTGGCCCTTCCAGACGCACTGGAGAGAGGGAGTGAAGGACGTTAGGGAGGAGTTGAACGAGCAGATGCAGGCCAAGATGCGGAATCTGGTAGACCACCAGCTAAATTTGAATGACTTCAGGTTCGGGTACTTGTCTTCTTTACTTCGTGTTGACTTGACTAATTCTTGGGCTTTTTGTGCAGTAGACATGTCGGGTGTTGCGACTTCGTGGTTCCTCCAAAACATGAGGAAGAGGAAGAAGAGAAACGTAACCCACAAGGATGCACCTCGAGCATCCACTCCTGAACTCGTTGCGCCAACTGTTGTCGAAGTCCCAATGATCGACCTGGTCGGGGAAGATCAGGCGGAAAGGTCTTCACATGAGACCGAGGTGGCCCAAACGTCTGAGGTGCACACTTTGCAACTGAAGGGATGAGAGATCCATCATATGGATGGCCGAACCCTGCAAGAAGGTTGAGCGAAATTTCAAAAATTTCTCTCTCCCATGTGGGAATCACATTCCCTATATTAGAAAACTGCATTTTCAATGATCAACCTTGAAACCAAACCGAACCAAATCTGAAACCAAAAGGGAGTGGAGGGATATACATGATACGAAGTAATAATAACCTCCAATGAAGGTGTTCACGCCCAAGGAAAAATCCAAAGATTGCTTCCACCGAAGATGACACGGTGCAGGATGAAGCAGAATCAGTAGGACGGCTCTTCAGCAAGAACCGAATTCTTCAGCAAGAATGTGATGGAGGGCTAATGAGCATGACTTCAGATTACCTTTTCTACCAAAAGGTAATATCAAGAACCCTTCTTGATCGCTCCCACAGGTGGAGATCGAACTGGTATGGCGGTAAGAGCAGGAGAGAAGGAGACAGTGCAGTCAAACTGTGTTGTCTCTCTCTGGAATTCAGCAGTCTGTTAGATGATCTAAAGGTTCGCCCTGCTCTTCTATTTATAACCTTAAAGAGAGGTTCTCCTAATCCCATTAGGAGTTTCCTAATCCAAATCTTTTATTTGGATCTGGACTCTCTTTAAGAGATAAGGATAATCTCTTATCTTATCTGCAGATAAAGATCAACCTTCCTAATCTAATTAGGAGTTTCCTGATCCAAATCTTTATTTGGATCTGAACTCTTTGAGTGGATAGGGATGATCCCTTATCCTATTTGTTGATCCAAATCCTAGAACCGCCATCTTTTAATTAATCTTATTAAGCCAGTTCGAATTGGGCTTTAGGCCCATTAAGTCTATCTGCTCACTAGCCCCTCAATCTGCTGCCTAGTTAGTTATCCTTGAATGGCGTGGAACCCAAACATTGATCTACACATCAGCCACATGAGTTCAGCCCAACCTCTGTTACAAGGCCTGGCCGAATTCACTGTAGGAGACAATGAACCCCTGAGTCCATCACCATGGGCTCTTAATGGGCCCAACATTTACACTAAATGGTCATTGGGTCAAGCCATCTTATAAAAACCCAAGGACTGTGGGCAGATGCAAGATTAGCCCATCAGGTATTACCCCCAATGGTCTTACACTTAACCTCTCAGCCCATAATAATCAAACACTGCCCGACAAGAGATGACCTCTCCCTCGGTTGCGAGGTACAGTGTTGCACTCTCTACTCACATGGATCCCGGGAATTAAAACCTTTTGCAAACATTTTGAAACCAAAATATATATGTATATCTCTATATAAATATATTTTGCAAAAGAAATTTCAACGGTTGAAATCAACTGCCGACAGTTTAGGTTTCCATCAGAGAGAATGCATCCCCAATCATTCACTTTGTCCGACAAAGGGGTTGATCCTGTCACTATGATCACCCACTCAGATGAATTCTCGGACTGTCCCAACATACCCAAGTTTTGACCCCTTCTGAGGATCTCACTGATTGGCATATCAAAGACAATCCAATCCGACACCTAGTGTAGTATCATAATCGAGTCTAGGGGTCAGGTGTAACATTCCAGTTTTGTCCATCTATCTCCAAGATCTAGGGCAATACTGGAATTCAGGTCCGGTTCAGGCTTTCAAGAAAACCCACACTGCATATACCTCAGGTCTCACCCTGGCAGCTGAGACAAGCCACCCCAACCAACTTGGCGGCACATCAGTGTCAACCTTGGCAGGATAAATCTCCCCAGATCTATCCAATGACTGTGAAGATTCTAAACTAACACGAGTCTCATATGTGTCCAATTTAAGGGTATTATACAGAAGCATACCATAATAACATGAATCAAATATGTACTTTATTCATTTACATTAAATGTCATAATGTACATCATTCTGATTGGAGCTAAGGGCATAAACGTCTAACACTTTGCAACCCAAGGCTCCAACATCCGAGGAAGCTCCAAAGGGGAGGCAGTCCATCATGGACTTCCGGACTACCCTGATCAAAAGCAAGGAGGCTATCTTCTCCGAGGAGGTTTCCGACTTGTCCGAGATGCGGTCCGACCTGAACCCGCTGCACCAGCTGTTGTCGAAGTCCCAATGATTGACCTGGTCGAGGAAGATCAGGTGGAAAGGTCTTCACAGGAGACCGAGGTGGCCCAGACGTCTGAGGTGCACACTTTGCAACCCAGGGCTCCAACACCCGAGGAAGCTCCAAAGGGGAGGCGGTCCATTATGGACTTCCGAACTACCCTGATCAAAAGCAAGGAGGCTATCTTCCCCGAGGAGGTTTCCGACCTGTCCAAGATGCAGTCCGGCGAGCTCGGCACCAAGGCCATGTGTTTCCTCATGATGGTAAGCTTCCGAGTTCCTCAGTGTGCTATTCTCGAGCTATATCTTTTTACTTAGCTTATTCTTTCCTTTGCAGACGAACACCATGGTCCACTCCTTGGTCAAGCAGTCTACGCGGCATCTGGCGAGGGCTGAAAATGTTGAGGCAACGGTTGGTGAGTATCAGTCTCATGTGGAGCAAGCTGTCAGCATCATCGGCAAGTTGAAGGGCAAGTTGGTGAATGAGAGGAACCACATTGGGGAGCTTGAGCTTCACGTCGAGAAGCTCAAGAAGGAGCTTCAGGAGAAGGATGCTCACCTCGTTGAACGCGAGGTCCAAGCTTCCAAGGCATGATAACTACACATCATGCTCCCGTGGTGTGTGCAAATCACACCAACAAGTCAGTCAAGAGAACTACCCTGATACCAAAGATAAGACACAATTGGACAAAATCGTGGCAAGAAGCTTATTTGACAAATAGGAAGGGAAGACCAACTCCAACAATAAGAGGGAGGAGTCCCTAGGGTTTGCCTCCATTACTGCCATTGTTCTTGTGCACAAAGAAAGAGGTACTTATTATCATGAAAAAAAAATGAAAAGATTCAGCAACCACAACCACCTCAACTGCCCAGAAGATAAAGCAAATGCTGGTGTGGATCTGAAAAATAGAGGTCGCAAAGAGGAAATTGCTTAGGAACTTCAACAAACACACAAACAAGTACAAAGATGTAACGGTGAAGGTGACTAACCAATAAATCTCTTAAACATGGGATTTTCTCCCAATGTGCAATCATTACTTTCCCTAAAATACTAAATGCATTAACCTGAAAACAACACTTGGTACCTCCTCACTTGCTGCTATTAGTCCACATGCTGAATATGTTGCATTCCATGTAAAATACATTTTAAATATTCCTTCCAAAGTTCTTAAGCAAGGAAACTATGGTCTGTTGAAACTAAGATTTGCAAAACCTCTAAATTCACATACCCCACACATTTATACTTCAAAACCCAAGACAGGAATCATATTACAAGGACTCACAAACCATAAACCCTTGGGGCTGTTTTCCAAATCTTTAGAGTCTAAAACCCTTGGGGTTGTTCCCTGGGGGCTAATTTTCAAAATTTCTAGGGTATTTACTTAGGGAAAGTTTTCAGAAAATTCTCAGAATTTTGAGGGTTAATTTCACTAAAAAAAATTTGAAACCCTATTTAACAATCAAATAAGCAGCCTTTCTAGGGGTCTAATTTTCAAAGTTCATAAAGTTTGTTCATTTTCAAATGATTTTGAAAACAGTATTTCTATGATTTCGTTTTCAAAATGGGGGCTAATTCTTGAGTATACAGTGCCAAATGTTAGAGTTAGACCCAATCTTAATCAGTTGCTACTCAATAGACAAGCATATCTATTGTTGAGCAAGGGGCTAATGTAGGAGCATAGACATGTCTGACACCACTAGAGCTTACTAAAGTTACCTAGAAAATCCCAATCCTGTGCATGTGGAACCAGCATTCCAATAACCATGACACACAATCATGTACAAATCCAAAACAAACCAATGTTTTAAAGCATGGAAGTGCCACTGCCTGGAGGCATGAGGTATAGTTCAAAACGTAAGAGGCATAAGCCTCCTGTTGAGTTGGGCCTAGTTGTTTTTATTCTTATTTTAAGTTATTTAGTTAGGAAGTTGTTGGGCTTTAGGCCCATTAGTTTATGTTTTTAAGTTGTGACTGTTCAGCTACATTAGTAGTCGCCCTACTAAGGGCATCCTTGTAATATCTCATCCTTTAAGTTAAGTATAAATTATAATGGGGGTTGGCGGCTAGGGTT
>NW_010729075.1:12370279-12388904 GCF_000365185.1 Nelumbo nucifera
TAAGTTAAGTTAAATTATAATGAGGGGTTGGCGGCTAGGGTTTATCTAAGAATCTTAGTTGACTTCCTACTCTTTTCTCCTCCTCTTTTCTTCTCTATTGCTGAAATCTTCATCTTCCTCCTCTTTCCCTTCACAAGAAATTCAACTAAATCTGCAATCAATGATTTCTACTCCTCCCAAGCACAAGGAGGAGCAAGCCTCCTTAAGAGGAGGGGGATGGGGAAGGAGGAGGGGGAGGAGAAAGAAGAGGAAGGAGGATTTCACTTTTATTTATTTTTAATAGAAAACTTTTATATTAAAACTCGTATAGCTTTCCTTTCCTTTCTTTTCTTTTCCTTTCCTTTCCTTTCTTTTTTTTTCTTTTCTGCCTTTTTGTATGAGGTGTGCATGAGGTACATGAGGCATACGCCTCAGAGGTATCAAGGTATCAACACCTCTGGCATATGCCCTAGGGCATTTTAGGGGCACCTCACCTAGAGGTGTGCTAGTTAGTACACTGAAACAAAACCTTGTCTCTTGACACATGATGAAATAGTTTTAGCAAAATATAGGATGGTGACATGTGGTGAGATCAGGAGAGTTGCACTAGTTAGTACTAGATTCTCTCACATCTTCACTCGCAGCTACTTATGTTGAGTTGGCTTAATTATCTGAGAGAATATTCTAGAATCCTATCCTAGGATGCACACAGGTTGCATGGTAGCCTTTTCCTATAAATAGGGCACCTGAGCCGACTTTGGGGGTCTTTTCCAAGACATTTGATACCCTTTCTCATATATTCCTGCTCACCCTTCTTGACAACCTTTTTCACTGACTCAGATTCCAAAGCTCCAAACCCTAAACCAGAACCAGTCCATTCCTACCCAACTTTCAGAAGTTCATAGACCAAAGCTGCTCAACAGTCTTACATTAACAACTATTTTATAGCAGTCTAATTCTTTAAAAAGGATCATCACTGTATAGATGAGAATAAATTACTTATTCTCAGAATGAGTCCATGGCACCAAATGACAAACCTGATCAATGCACTCATAAAAGAAGAGCATGTTGTATTTGCATCAAGGGGAGCACACATTGACTCTCCTAATTGGGCATCTGTTTGTATAAACTAGTTTGACAACTAATGGTGAGGCATTTGAGGAAAAACAACCTGTCAAAATTACCAGAAAAATCACACCTGAATAGCTGTCCAACAAGAGGGGGCATGAGTTGCCTTCCACCTGGCTTTGCAATAAGACTACAATTCTTCTAAAAGATTGGCCAAATCCAAGTTTGTCAAAACAGATGCAATCGAAGCAGAGACTAGGGCCCTCCTTGAAGGCCTCAGAATTGCCAAGTAACAGCAGCTAAGTTCCACTGCAGTCAAAGGGGACTCAAGGAATGTCATAAACTGGTCTTCTGGGCAGACCCTTGACCTGTGGAAGCTCTCCCACCTGTTGTTAGAAATCAGGGAGCTTGCCTCTTACTTGCAGTGCCATTTTAGATGGATCCTAGAGAGTTAAATCAAGTGGCTGATAGCCTTGATAAATTTGGGTTGGGAAGGAACTTTTTGTATAGTGCACATACATTGCCAAATTATTAGTGAGCTTTCTTTTTGGTTTTTGTTTTTTTCTGACAAGGCCTTGTACATCCCTCCCTTGATTAATGAAATCAGTTAAAATGGAAAAATTAAAAAGTTTCTCAAAATGGATGTACAAATAGATTGAGAATCCTTACAGTTCTTCTTTCCAAAATAAAGCACAGCCATCACATGCTTCTCCTGTACGAGCCTAGAGACAAGGTGCTCAGTGATTCATCAGTCATCAATAAAGAAAGAAAAAGAAAAGAATATAGTTCTTCCAATCCCTAGTACTTAAAATAGAAGATTTCATAAACACCTTATAAACACCCCTGAAACCATCTTTTTGAAGAAGATCAGATAAATCATTAAAACGGTCAACTTCCTGCAGATAAACCAGTGGCTAATGAGAATGAAATTATAATAAACAATACAAGCAACAAATCTGAGTGATTTAGAAAGTCCTTTAAGAAGGAAATTCACAAAAAATACTGTTTGATACTTAATACAATACTTTACCTTTTCAAAAAAAAAAGATATCAACTTAAATGGACTTGCTACCAAAAAACAAATTCAAAAATACTATATAATTTTATTAATTTCTCTGTTTTGAAACTTTTGGGCAATTATGGGATGATATCTCATGATTGATGAGCAATGAAAAACAAAGCAAGAAGAGATGACTGAAAAGAAAATTTTAAGCTTCAGAAAGCTCACCTAAGACTAATTGACAAAACCTCTCCTGTAGTTTCTTAGATATTAATAACCACCTTTGATATTTAATACTTTTTTCACCATCATCATCCATGCCTTATTTCAACATTTAATACTTTTTTTTTTGATAAATAAATATCTAGTATATAACTTCCCACCACCACAACAAAGGGTGTTTAGTCTCTATCAAAAATTGGTCACTTTTAGTTTTAAGGTACTGAAACAAACAAATGTCACATGATAGAATTTTTAACTACTCTTTTATCCTTAGTTTCATGCTTTAAATTGTAATGATAGACTTTATTTAGTCAATGACCAAAGCAAGCACAGAATTGCCTTTAAAATGTGATTTGATGTTTTTGTCACCTGAAGTGATGAACTTTTAGGAGGGGGAATAACTAGATAATAATATAAAAAAATCAGAGGGGATGGTGACCATTTCAGAAGGATCTCAGATAGACATTGTTACCATGTATTGGCATTCAGCACTCAGCACTCTTGGACAAATTATAAAATACACTACAGCAAGGAACTAATATATAGATTTTACAAATTATTTAATTTTCCTTTTTTACTGTTTTACATGTTAAGTTTCTTATTTTACTAGTTACTTATTTCATCATCATCATCATCCAAGCCTTATCCCAACTATATGGGGTCGGCAACATGAATCCTGTTTTGACATTTCATTCTGTTTAATGTCATATCCATTGTTAAATTATTAGCACTTAGATCAAGGTGATACTGAAGATACTTGAGGAGACCTGAACACTTGGCACCTGTGCCATGTAAACCAAGGTGGTGATACTGCAGAAAGGGAAACTACAAAAAATATAGGCAAGGTTCACAACTTAACAACATCCACAGTCTTGTGATTTGATTACTAGAAGCCTAGAACTGTATAACCCTCCAGAACAACAGACTGAAAATTTCTCTGTCATTGATCATAGATGACCAAATACAGAACCAACCCAGACTTCTTTCGATGCCTAACTGATGTATTAGCAAATATGTGCACCTCTGTAGCAGAAGACCCTTATACTTGCCTGGAGACATACAATGCTGGGCATGTAATGATTAAGCTCTTTCCTTATAAGCTTCTTCCGCCACTCCCAGTTTAAAAATTGGGGTGGGACTTGAGGATATAAGTCAGGATGCTTCAACACATTCTCAACACCTAAAATATTATATGAAACAACAACAACTTTATCTGCAAAATGGAGAAAGATTCAATTTGATTAGAGGGGAGAGATAGACCTTTTTATGAGAGGTAATAATGAAGATATAAATAGTAATTGTAAAAAGAAGAAGATGCAAGAAAAATATCCATGATGGACACCAGATGAATACCTAGAGTCCATCAAATGCTATACACCCAAGGACAAACTTTGGCAATGAGGACCCTTTTTCATATCCTTAGTCTTTTGACCTTCAACCTTGCTAATTTGTCAGCAATAGCATTTAAATTTCTGGGAAACAGCCACACAAGACCCCAAAGACCCCAAAAATAAATCTTATCTCATTCAACTTCTGCAATAATCTCCATGAGCCTTTCCCAAAACCCTTAACACATTTTATGGCAATTGAGGTCAACTTAAATAAATAAAAAACTGAACAATGAAAAAGGCTGCACGCCTACACACATAGATTGTACCCCCATATAATATACTCCTAAGGTAGAGGCAATACAAGCTTTCCAACATAATATTTAAAACTGAGTTGATCAAAATTCATAAAAAAAAAAAAAATGAGTTGGTCAAACAAACCAAGCAGCCAAAAAAAATCACAATGAAAAGCTAGATGGAATATATCAGTTTAGCTGCATTTTCAGATTAATCAGATTAATATAATAAAAATTCTCGGGATAGACATGACTATCATGTTTTCACATGGAATATTGGGCATTCTGTGCTACAACTTCCCATAAAAGTAAACAATTGACACAGGAACAACATTTCCAAAAGTGTTTAAGGCCAACCTCAAGCGAGGTTTAGAGGAGGCACCCAGAAAACAGAAATAAGAAGTATGCCGTGCTCATGAGGCATGAATGAATAATGAGTGGCGTGTGGGCGTGAACTATGCATATCTTCTTTTAGTTAAGCCTAGTTGAGCAAATTATTCTCAAATCCAACGATGATCAATGCAAGTAAAGCCTAGTTGGCTCAATGAAACACAAATGGTCCCATTGAAACTCGAGTGGAAGAGTGTCCAAAGTGGTAACAAATGTCTGAATTATACTCAACTGATAATGCCATCGTCTTGGTAAGATAGCATCGTGAAAAATTAATTACGTATATATTGTTTCGTTAAACAGATAAGTAGTTTGAGAATCGATGTAAACATGAAGATAGTTTCATCATCTATCTTTTACTGAGGGAATTCAAATAACAACGCAAATTTTACCAATTTAGAATTTACAAACTTTAAGTTGTAAATTTACAGTGCATTCTCTCCGCAATATAATTTGGGGTTTTTAAAAACTTCGAATGTGCAAAGAAGAAGCACTTTTTGATATCTAAAAGCAATAATGCAACATTATATCTTCACTGATTTGAGCTCCAGCGAAGGAATTAGACATTATTCCCAACTATTTCGTGATGGGTCATTCCAATTAATGCCGAAACTATTTACAACGAACTTTTTTAGAGAACGGCCAAGAAGAGTACCTTTATAACGTGAGCAATCGTGGGAAGAGAAAACCCATTTGCGATAACCGTCTTTGGTTCGTTTCTTGCTCCTACTGGACCTCCTTTTTCTATTCCTAACCTGCCTTACAGACGAGAGCTTCACGTTTCTGCCACTGGGACTTGGGAGATATTCATCTCTACTCGAAATTTGATGCAAAGAGAGGCAATGAACATGGGCTTCGGATTCTAGGGAAGCTAGTCTCCGCCTCTTTATCCGGCTTATTGGTCTTATGAGGGGAGATCCCTCATGTTTGCTTTGACCGGAGACCGGCCACCGTTCCGTCGACATCGTTTCCTTGGCACCGAATTCGTTGGAACTTCGAAAGCAAAATTGTATCTTCAGTTATGCCAAAAAATATCAAATGCTTGTCCTTAGGAGTTCAGATAACCTGCTAACATGGACATAGCGACACGTAACAAGATGCGAAGGCCAAGGCACGCGTGTAACAGAACGTGCACGGCTTGTTTACCACGGACTTTCTTCTTGGGAGAATGACGGTTCAGCCTTGGATCAAAATACGGCTGGAGCACTTGTTAGTTCGGAATTGGTGTCAATTTTTTAGGGCGGGCATTGGTGTATAGAATGGGGGGTGATGCAGCACAATCCGAGCACTCCTAACTGGCTGCTGATTGGTTTCTTGTTGGCAACGAATGGCACATGAGAATATTAAGAAGAAGGATTCTCGAAGACTTGCCCGACGGGAATACTCTGAAGTTTAAGTTAGAACGCTGGGAAGGAATGAAAGAGAGTATAAAAGGCTAAGAGTGTAGATTGCGTTATATCACTATATCTCGATATTAGCTCGTGAGCAAGTAAGAGTGCAAGTTCAAATCTAATTCAAGAGAGTTCGTCTCTCCGCTTAAAGGGCTTTATAGGGGCGCTCTTGTCAAATCAAGCGTAATCGCCATTGGGCTCCTGTCGCAGTCGTTACCTGCTAGGGCTGCGCAGGTGATCGTTATAATGTACTACCCGCTTAGTTGAGTGACACGTCTTCGAAGGGATAGGCACGCCACCATCTGTTGAGAGACGTGGGGCAGACTGTCAATCGGGCAGGGGCTGCGCCGTCAGTTGAGGGACGTGGCGCAGTCTGACGAGTACGGTCTTGTTAGATGGAAGCTTCCTAAGAGCGTCGCAAGTTACTTCGTAGCGAGCTACTTTGTAGCAAGTTCTTAGGGGTACTTCGGGGTGACCCTTATCAAGATTGGTCTTTGGGACAGTTCTTATGCCAAAGTGTTGGAGCGAGCTAGTTTCCCTAGCTCGCGAGCTGAAATAATTTTGTAGTATTCCCTTCTCAGTAGCTCGGAGGACCTGGAGCTTGCGTTGTGGCGAACTCCCCCTATAGCTATGACGTAGCGAGCTGTTCTACAGACTCATTACTTGGTCGCGGTCAAGCCACGCTGCTGAGCTGTTGCTCGTGCTAAGTCAAGTCCATGTGTCATCATCTCAGTAGGTCGGGTCAAATCATCCTCTATCAAGGGGTTTTGACATTTTGAATGTTTTTAGTTTTGCAATAGAATTCAAAAATATAAATTGGGCCTCTCGTACTTTTTCGCTTTCTTCTTCTCCATTAATGGGGTCCTGGGATCTTTGCGCAGGGGGTGGCTGGGTTCGTTTGATCTTCGAGCTTCAAAAGGTCTTCTCAGAATCCTTTTAAATCCTATAATTCTGTAATTCATCCTTTTTTTTTTGTTTCTTGAATTCAGTTCAGTAACCAAAATAGTTATTGTGAATCGTGATGGATAGGTATCGAGCTGCATTCTTATAGAAAATGTCGTTGATGCAGCCTTCTGCTTCTATTTCTTCGACTTCATCGGCTTTTTTGGGCCAAAGCACCAATAATTCCAGGTTTCTTTTCTAATTTCGATAACAAAAACGTTCCTTAATTTTTGTAGCTGTATGTGTCTATAGCGAGCTAAATTTCAATTTCAGGTCTCTGCGGAGCTTAGAAGATTAGGAGGGTTTAAGTTTTAGTGTTGTGAAAATGCAGGATTTCAAAGGTTTCGGTTCCAGCATCAGCAAAAAAGAATGAGATATTCAAATGTATGGCCACACCCCCATCGGACACAACTGGTATTGTTTCAACTTTTTCCCTTTAATTTCTATGGATTCATTTGCATCAAAAATTAAAAGTTGAAATTCTGATTAATTGGTGTAGGGTAAATTGCAGATTATGACCCTGTACTTTGGGGCTAGTCTCACTTTATTTTCCAAACTTCAAAATGTCAGGATTTTGTCCTCACTCCGTCCTCACAATAATTGCATTCGTGTATTGTAAACATCTCCCCCAAAAAAGTACCGAGATGTTCGGTAAATATGAGTTCTCAAAAAGGGAAAGTTCCTATGTACTTTGGGCCTAGTGTCACTTTGGTCCCTGAACTTTAAAATGCGATAATTCAGTACCCAAACTTTTAAAACATGACAATCCAGTACCTACCGTTAAGTGGCATTTGAAAGACACAAATGCCCTTCAAGTGTTATTTAATTTTCTTTGTCAACCATCTAAACATTGACAAAAAATTAACAGTCCCAAATCTTTGCCTTTTCCATTCAAAAAAGTTGGGGTCATGTTTGAGTGGGCATTTTGGTGACCCCAACTTTCTTGAATAGAAGAGGCAAGGATTTGACACTATTAATTTTTTGTAAATGTTTGGATGGTTGATAAAGAAAATTAGATGACACTCGAAGGTCATTTGTGTCTTTTTCAAATGCCACTTAACGGCTGGTTAACAGCAGGTACTGGATTGTCATGTTTTGAAACTTTGGATACTGAATTATCGCATTTTAAAGTTCGGGGATCAAAGTGGCACTAGGCCCAAAGTACAGGGTACTAATCGAGAATTTTCCCTCCCCAAAACTGTCAATTAAAGTAGGGGTTCTAGCAGTTATTATATTAAAATAATACTTTTAATATAATAACTAAAGTAGGATAACTTTTATGAAAATATATCAAATAAGGGCACTGCAATACAATCCCCTCTTTAAACCCATAGATTGTGTGGCAGAGAGGAGGGTGGTGTAGTGAGAGAGAGAGAGAGAGAGAGAAAGTGGTTTGTCTTTATAGGGGTGCCGGATATGCACTCTGTATACCTCGATGGATTCAATTTAGATGCAAATTCTCAATGGTAGAATATCATTGAAATAAAACCAAAAATGATTGGTTTATTCAGTGGTCTGCCCCAAATACAGAGTGTGATGTTTACTGCAAGTGTAGAAGTGTGATGTTTATGGTAAGTGCAAAGGTGTGATGTTTGGAAGTTGTAGTGTAGTAGATTCACCAATTTGTAGTTGTTTGAATGGATTCATACCCAAATCTACGGAGGAGTGGAGTATGGGAAATTGGTCCAGTAGGTGTGAGAGGAGGACTCAATTACAATGTGAGAGAAATAGCAGCAACAGTGAAAAAGAGAAAGCAGATGGATTCTTGGTATGCCAATGATCATGAGAAGCAGTGTAAAGAGTAGTGTTTAAACAACTATTCTTGTATAGCTTACACTTTTGATGACAACATAAGGTGTATGTCTTGGAGCAAAAATTTGATCAATTTGCAGAAATTATCTACTGGCGGAGTGAACCTTTACATTCGTTTAGCTTATTCAGAACTTGGTGGCAAGATCTGAGACTGGAGGTGGGGGAGGTTTGTCCCGCTGTTCGGTACTTCCAGAAGAGGAAGGAGGTGAACAGTGCGGGTGCCCTTATTTGATATTTTTCAAAAAAAGTTACCGTGTTTTAGAAATTATATTAATAGGGTTATTTTTTATTGATATTAAGGGTAAAAAGTATCCACAGTTAGTTGTACGTCTGTTATCTGTATCAAGTGGCGAAAAAAGGATTATAACAACCGCCTGAAAAAAGGATTATAACGATGGTGGTTTAAATCCCTCTTACCCAATAATGATGTCTTCTTCTCCGGCGACGTTTTTCCATGAAGCTTCTCCAACAGGAATTACTGATTCTTCAGCTGAAAGTTTAGGGCATAAAGTGAACAGTGGTACTCAATTGCAGTGAAAAGAGATTTAAACATTTCCATAAAAAAGGGACTTAAACATGGCTATTTTGGCCATTTCAAAATGTTTCTCTCGCCAATTCAAAACTCGAAGGGTATGGTTAAGGATTTTGGACTAAACTGATAGTTTTTGAGAGTTCAAGTGCTACAATGGCACATTTTGAAGTTCGGGTACTAAAGTTAGACTAGCTCCAAAGTACAGGGTTCTAATCTGCAATTTATCCATTGATTTATTTACAAGAATTTGAGATATTGAATTGATTATATAGCTTGGTGTAGCCTGACTATGATACAGAAAATGCATGATTCTAAAAAAATTGGTAACCAATCAACCAGTAACATAAAAGTGGTAATTGATCAACTGGTATTCATCAAAATTCACGGGAGTTCTGCTTGGTCAAAGTTCCTTGGGTATCACAAACCTCCAGCATCATAGAAATTGCCAACTTGATGAGAAGTTTTAGTGCCCTGCTAAAGTGTTCATGTATGTGGCAGTGACAATGCAAATTTGTAAGGCAATTCTATGGCATGGTTTTGGCATTCTGATATTGAATGGTGTAGTGCCATCAAATTAGACATTGCAATTTCTCTTAGACATTTATTAGGGTTCTATTATCCCTGCTACACAAGCAAATTTATATTAAAGACTATGTAAGTAAAAGAACTGTATGCATAAATATTTATTTTTTGTTTGATGTTTAATGTATACACATCCAAACAGGTAGAGTGCAGTAACCCAAGGAGATTCAAAAACCTTTCCTATTTCACAGATGTTTCTTAGTCTCATTTATGGAGATCTCTTTAGTTATCTGACCATCTACTGAACTAACATTGTCATTCATGTGATGTAAAGTTTACAAAACAAAGGTCTCTCGCAATGCAAACATGGCAAAACTTCAAGCTGGTTATTTATTTCCAGAGGTTAGAAATTTGTACTTTCAATTAGTATTGCTGCACTGCTAGTTGATATTTTCTTTTTCTTTCTTTCTTCTTGTTTTTCGTTGTAAGACATTTTGGTAGCAACAAAAATGCTACTTAGTCATTTTTCAAAATTAAAATGCTGCATTTTACCTAATTGCTTATTTGGATTTGTAAGATTTTCTAATGAAAAGGTAACATATATATACCAATTATCAAACTGCTTGAGTTCATTTAACCTGATTGATAATATCTATGAGAATGGACACAAAGAACAAGATGATTCTAAAGAAGGCATGGTGAAACTCTTTTTTTTAAATGAATAACAATGAAACTCAATTCATTAGACTCAAACAATGAAACTCTTTCTTTTTTTTTTTTTTTTAAATTTTTCCACTCTATTGTTGGGAAAACCAGTGAGATTGGTAGAAGCTTGCCATTATAAAAAAAACATTTATTTATTTCTATCAATAAATAAGATAGTGTATTTCAAAACCAAACAAGAGATAATATAGAGAGCCCCATGAGAAAATAACACATATAAAAAAGACATTCAATAATACAGTTACAATCAGATTATAAACAAAACTACCAGGATAAAGGATCCTGTGTAAGGACTTGTATACTATCATCTCACCATTGCCCAAACCATCAGCTATGGCATTACCCAATGGAAAAGCTGTTTGGCCTGGATGTCAGTATGTTCCTCTCTGATATGGTGGATGGACCTCTCTTCGTCCAATCAATCACCACCTCTACTTTGTCAAGTGCTTTTATTCAGTTATAACCAAATCTTATGACTTTGATATGGGTTAGTAGAGCTTTGTGCAAGTGGGGTATTAGTTTATTTGAAATTGTAAAATCATTTACTGTTTCATGATGATATGGTCAGCCTGTAGATAAGAGGAATCCATTGTATTTGATGTAAGATGCATTCGGGTTCCCAAAAACGAAAAAGAGGAAAAAATGTATCATGTGAAATATTTTCTTATATAACTTATGGCATTACCTTTTTTTTGGTTTGTTTGGTGGTGATTCTGATGTATGCCTGAAAATTATTACTATGGTTTATTTTTACTTCCACTATAACAAAAGATATGGACTATGTAGGTGCAGTATTAAAATTCTGGCAGAACTTTTGAAAAGTTTGTTCTAGTCTGGTAGGAACTAAAACAATATTTATAGACAATAAAGTTTACTTCATTCGAAAACTAGAGAATAAATATGTGAAATCAAGACAAATAAAATAGTAAACAGAGGAAAACAGGATGGATTAAAAAAATAGAATGGGGGAAAATAGGAAAAAAATATAAAAAGCTGGTATTAACATAAACAACAATACCTAAAATCACGAAATATACATGTAAACGTAAGAAGCATCTATACAAAATGAAGGAAAACAAAAAACCAAACGAACTCTACTCTTTACATCAATAAATAGGAATCAAGGAGCATTCTGTTTTCATCAGCTAATAGTAAATGCTTGTAATCGAGGAATGCACCAAAAAAAAATGAACTGGCATAAGTCATTGAGAATCACAATCAAACATGAAATTTATCCAAAAAAATAATGAAAGGAGGAGGTGTCTCTCCCCCACAGCATCTCTAATTTTGGCTATCTCGTCTATTTATGCTTTTACTCTTCTCATTCTGTTTTTATCTCTGCCTATCCATGTGCTAGTTTTGTTTAGACTCTGTGATAATTGGAAATTTATTAGTTGATCCTGAACTTTTCCCTGAAATTAGATTGCCAGAAGAAAGGCAGCACACATGATGAAATACCCTGATGCACAAGTGATAAGCCTTGGAATTGGTGATACAACTGAGCCCATTCCAGAAGTTATAACATCTGCCATGGCACAGGTATTCTTGTTCTTAAAAGGAAGATAATAGAAAATAGATTCATTATGTGGCAGGTTTTTAGTATAAATTCTTAACAACTAAGATCTTTTGAATGTAGCAACAACTATTGAGATAGCCAATTCATTGAGAGCAGTAACATGGTTGACCTTTTATACATGCTCCTACTTTTCCTATCTATTCGTAAATCACCTTTATTTGTCATTTTAGCAAAATGTTATATAAGGTCATGTACATTTCATTTCTTTTCTTCATCTTTTGCATTTCTTTTGAGAAAGGCTTTTTTTTTTTTGGATCAGTAGGTTATTTCAAGGATCAGGTTTCTCTCCAGCCATTTGACATCAATCAAACCATAAATAACCTGAACTGCATGCACAAAAAGATCATCGTAGATTGCACTTTTCTCAATTTCCCACTTTTCTCAATAACCTGAACTGCATGTTTGACTGCTTATGCATCTGAGCATACTTTATATGTAAAATCCCATCAATCATGTATCAGGACACACTCCCACCAAGTATCCAACGTGGGACTAATTGACTAATACTGCCTGTATCTAATATTTATCTTATTTGATATTTGTAGAGATCACATGCATTATCAACATTAGAGGGTTACAGTGGTTATGGAGATGGACAAGGTGATAAAGTATGTATTAACTTTTATTCAGAATTGCTTGTTTCATATATTGATTCAAAGATACCTCTGATTTTATTGGTTTTTTTTCTGTACCGGGATCCACTGTATATTTCTCAGATGCAATAATTCCATAGACATCACTTAAGATGCCTACTCAGGATCTGAATACAGGCAATGGTATTCTCTGAGAAGGATATGACTCTTCAATTTTTGACATTGTGATGTGTACATGATACATTATACAAGTATCAGCCAAATATGTTGATATCATGTTATAAGCTATGAATCTACTTTTAGTGTGTAACTCATGCTGAATATGGTTGTCTGATACTTGCAAGATTTCATTCAACAAGGTTTGGTACTATATATCTTAGGGAAAATTTCTTAAACTACCCCTTAGGTTTAGGAATTTGACTAATTATACCCCTACTGTTTCAGTATTGTCTTAAAGTACCCCTACTGTTTTTGACAATTGACTATATCTTCCTTACCATCAGTGTCTGTTAACAGAAGGATTAAAAAAACTACTTTTCCCATCATTCTTCTTTAAATTTTCAAAATGAAACTTTTGAAACCTTATTGAAAGTAAGAACTTCAAATAAAACTCGTCTGAAGATGTTGGAGACGATGAACCAATTCGAACAAAACTTGTCTCTTGCGACTGGGAACCTTCAGAAGGTGTTGGAAATGATGGACTGCCATAGCTGTTTCAAAGCTGTAACGCTGTTGAGCAGTTGAGCCTCGCCGATCACCCTCTAAGTTGTAAAATTGCGACGTTATAGGTGGAGGCTGCGGTGTTGAAAAAGAACCTGACCGATCCTGTTGACGGCTTTGTCGGCTTCTGTGTCCCCTGGCGACGATTCCATGGAGAAGATGAGTAGAGCTCTGTTGGAGACTGATCTCCGGGAGCTTACGGTGTTGAAAAAGAAGACATTAGGGAGGAAACTACAAAAAGACAGCATAAATTAAAGTGGCAAAAGAGAAGATCTCGGCTCTCGACAATGTTCTTTGATTTGTTTTAATCTCAAGCTGGTCACCTCCTTGTTGTCAGGCTATAAATAATGTAAATCATAGACAGCCATCAACTGAATCCAATCAGCCAAAGAGTAGAAAGTGATTCGTTACAGGACCAAAATGAGATCAAATGCAGTGATTGATGACGGCCGATAAAAACAGAGAAGAGCGTGATCATCCCACACCAATCTCCATTCCAATTTAGAACTGTAAATCCAAATCTATTTGGGAACCTATCTTGGAGAAGGTAGACAAGAAATTAGCCTCTTGGAAGACAAAATATTTATCCAAGGGCAGCGAAGTAACCTTAATTAAAAGTGTGCTGGCCTCCCTCCCAGTTTTCTACTTATCCTTATTCCCTATTCCGGCCAAATGGGCTGCCGTGCTAGAAAAAAAGATGAGGGATTTTTTGTGTAGGGGTTGGAGGGAGGAATCAAAATGCCACTTGGTGAATTGGAAGAAAATATGTTGTTTCAAGACAAATGGGGGCCAAGGGATCAGATCAGTAAGAGAGGTAAACACAGATCTTCTTGGTAAATGGCTGTGGAGGTTTAATGAACAGACAGAAAGTCTATGGAGAAGGCTGATAGTAGCCAAATATGGGCTAAGTAGCCGGGATTGGGAAACAGAGGAGATAAGCTCTCCCTATGGATGCTCAATCTGGAAGGCCATACAAAAAATCCAGCCCCAGTTTATTAGGGGAATAAAATACAAAGTGGGAAATGGTAGGAGGGTTCTCTTTTGGAAGGATAACTGGTGTGAAGAGGGCGCCTTGAAGAATGTTTTTCCGGACCTGTTTGAAATCACCACAAACAAAAATGCAACTGTTGCTGAATGTTTGGAAAGGAAGAATGGTCATTGCTCTTGGAACCCTCAGTTCAGGAGAAATTTAAATTATTGGGAGGTGGCATCCCTAATCAGATTGCTCCAGCTTCTGTATGACTTGAACATATCTGGAATAGGGGAAGACAAAAGAGTGGAGCTTTGAGAAATCAGGTGTGTTCTCTGTAAACTCGTTTTTTAAAGCAGTTTCAAAGGAGGAAGCTATCTCTTTCCCAAGTAAAAGAATATGGGTTAGAACCGTGCTTTCAAAGGTAGCCTTTTTTGTCTGGTCAGCAGTGCTGGATAAGATTCTAACCAAAGACAATTAGTCAAAAGAGGATTAGAAGTGGTAAACATGGCATGTCCCCTATGTATTGGGAACATGGAATCATCTAGTCATCTGCTACTGCAATTTTACTCACTGGATGTGGTTAAGAGTGGTAGAATTTTTTGGTGCTAAGCTATTTTTGCTGGCGGATGTTACAGGACTCATAGAGGCTCGGTGGCTGAGTGGTCTGAGTAAAGCTGGAAAGGTGGCTTGGAGCATTATTCCCGCAGCTGTTCTGTGGGCTGTGTGGAGTGAGAAATAACAGATTATTTGAAGGAATTCAAAACTCAAAAGAAGATGTTTTGAGGAAAATTATGGGGATGATTCTCTCATGGCTGACTGTACACCTGTTGTTTAAAGGCAGACATCCAAGTGCTTTTTTTTTAGTTTAATTTTTTGTTTGTAAGGAGTGAGTAGTTTTTTGTTTGGGGGATTGAGGCTGTATGGGGCTGTTTTTGGTTTTTTGTATATCCTCTATTCATTTCTCTTTTTACAGGGGGTTCTTTAGTTGATTTTCAATGAATCACTTTACAGTTTTCAAAAAAAAAAAAAAAAAAAGAACTGTGCCCCCCCTTCTCTCTCTCTCTCTCTCTCTCTTCTCATGTTCGTGTATGGGTTTTACGTCCATCACTACCCACCATGCTCCATGGTCATGGAGTATCCGTCTGCATTTCTCATGGGGTGTGTTGCTCCGTCTCCGATGATTGAAGGCTACCACCATACAATTGAATTATCGCTTGGAAGACTTTCTCTCACAAAAAGCTACAGCTGTATCAGCTTCAATCTTCCGTTCTAACAGAGACATTATCGATATCACCTTGGGACAAATAGCCCAGGCTCCAACAATGGATCTATCGAGAGCTGTCTGTGTCTGACTCCCGTTGTCTGAAAAGCGGGACAAATGTCGAGAGTTGGGACCTTCTGTACTTTTTTGTTGCTCTGCAGTTGTCTTACACTTTAATTTGTTCTGTACTTTTTTGTAGTTCCTTGCCTAAGGACATCAAAGCCAATGTTGTGGTGGTGAAAGACAGCAACGGAAACTACAAGACAGTGCAGGAGGCGGTGGCATTAGCACCGGATAATGGGTAGAGAAGACATGTGATATACGTGAAGAAAGGGACTACAAAGAGAATGTACAAGTGTGCTGTCTTCAATTTCTTTGGAGCGGCTACTTTCAAGCTCTAGTTTCAGGAAAGCGGTGGAAGCCATGAACAAGGAGTGATGGTGGCCGGATATGTGGAGTTGGTGGAGGAGGAGGATCAAATGGTTGAGATGGTGTGGTAATTATCAAAGGGTATTTTGGGTATAATTTAAAATTAAATTAATGCGTGAAGTCACATGTAAATGGTCTGTGACGGAGACCTCACGGGAAGGGAGCTGTGCGACAATTGTCAGAAACAGTAGGGGTACTTTAAGACAATACTGAAACAGTAGGGGTATAGTTAGTCAACTAAACCTTAGGGGTAGTTTAAGAAATTTGCCCTATATCTTATATATATTTAGTTCACAAAACAAAAGGAAATTGTTAGGATAAAAAAATAAAAAAAATAATCAATTCTTCAATGGTGTGATAGTGTTGATAGACAACTATAATCTAATATGACTTCAATTTCCAAATTATGCCATGTATGCAGGTACAATTATCAGGTTATCACCCAATATGTTTATAGTATGCTTTAATTATTAGCTTTTTTAATCAGGGATGAGGAGGGTAAAGTGTGCATTATTCTCAGGCCCAGCAGGTGAAGGAGACTCACTAAGAGCGGAAATAATGGCAGTTACGGAAGGAGTGCAAAGGGCTACAACCATGACTGCTAGAAAGCTAATCATTGAAGGGGATTCCAAACTGGTAGTGGCTTGGCTACTGGATGAGGAAAGTAGGATGTGGAAGTATAATAATGAGAAGAAAAAATTCAGATGGATCACAAAGGACATGGAACTGAGAATACAATGGGTGAAAAGAACAGCTAATTCAATGGCTGATGCACTGGCCATGCAAGGGGTTGGGAGAATAAAAACATTTTGGGCACAACTGTAATTGTAATTATAACTAAAGTTAAAGGGGAGAGATAAGAGAGCTTGTCTCTCTCTCACTTTCTCTTGTACACTTTCCTTAAAATTCAATGAAGTAATCAGTTATTCATCAAAAAAAAAATTATTAGCTTTTTTAAGCTGAGAATGTACTTTTAGTATATATTCATGCTGAACATGATGAATGTTCTGATTCTTCAAAGTTACATGCAACAAGATTCGGTGTGGTGCCGGTATATCAATTCTACATTTTTTTAAAGAATAACCAGTAATTCAGTAGTAAATCACAGAATTATGATCTGAAGTTATTCCAATGAATACTAAATCATAGAAACATAATCTAAAATTCTTTCAATTAAAGAACTGTTTTCTTAAAGTTCCGGTACTGAAAAGTTTCTTGGCCATTCATTACTTATATTTATTTTCATGTTAAAACACATTCCATGTACAGTCAGTTACAAATTTAGACATATTATAAGACTACTGAATTTGTTTTTTTTGCAGAAAATGATAAAATTTTGTTGGGTAGTATATATCTTCCATATTTATCTTTACATCCCACAGCCCCCCCCCAATTTTTTCTGCAAAATGGTAAGAATTTGATTAAGTTTGTACTTTTCAAAGAAAAATATCCCTAGAAGTTCTGTTTATCATGCCTACAGGTGTATTTGTGGTTTTCTAATATTTCTTAAAGCCCAGGAATAACACAAATTATATAATTTTGCAGCAACTGAGGGCTGCAATTGCATCAGCATTTTATGGAAAACTTGGCATTGAAGAAAGTGATATATTTGTCTCAGATGGTGCAAAGTGTGACATATCTCGTCTTCAGGTTTTTCATATATCTAATAGGATTCTGTCTTGTTTTATCTTACTGTCCTTTATTTGGCAAACTTGTGCTCATTTAGGAGGGCCTTCTCATGTGGTTTTGGGGATTTCTGAGGTGTGACCGATCTGGAAAACCAACAAGCCCTCATGTGGTGAAGAAAAATACAGAAAGTTGGATCTTTCTTTTTTCCTTTTTCTTTTCATGGAATGTTGAATGCTAGATTTCCTGCTTTATAAAAATGCATCAAACATGATACTTTTCTAGGGTTGTCAATGGGTCGGGTCTGACCCAACAGACCTGATGGACCCGAATGGATTGGGCCAGTTCTGGTTCCAGGAACTAGAACCGATGGGCTGGGTCCAGGTCCTGATATAGTGTCCCGATTATTATCAGTTCAGAACCGGTTCCACCCAGTCCCGAACCGATTCAGACCCGGCCCAAGCTATATATATAATGTATAATATATATAATATTTAATATATATTAAATGTATATATTTATTATAATCGGGTCCGTTGGGTCAGACCCGGTTTTCCCAAGAACCAATCGGTTCAGTTCTGGGTCTAAAAATTACAGATCCTATTGGTCCAGTTTGGTTCCGGGTCCTCGATATTTCATGTTAGGTCGGTTCCGGTTCTAGCTGGTCCTGGCCTAGACCCGACCCATTGACAGCCCTATACTTTTCCATAGTTCTGAGAAAAATGGCTGAGCCTTGAAAAGTGGATTAAGTTAAGCTGAATAACAATAGCCTTCCCAAACAAGGCCTTAGGTTTACTTCTTCGAGCAAGTTCCCATTGAGATTTACATGTACATGTACTGTAGTTTGTTTAACATCCAGCACATGTTAGGAGAAACTCTTGGATGCTTCCTTTCTCAGAAATTGATTTTGACATTGGTTTCCTTTGTGGCAGATATTACTTGGTTCTAGTGTAACAATGGCAGTGCAAGACCCATCATATCCGGTAAATCTTCTGAACTTTATGGATGAGTTTTTCGTTATACCATCTTGATTTGATATTTCCTTTTCATGTATGTTGAAAGCTAAATTACTGTAGACGAAGTAGCAGAAAAGAGAAGAAGAAGAAGAAGAGATGCTGGAATGTCGAACTGCACTGCTCAGTCGACAGTACTATTATTTATATTATGGTGTAGTACAATGATACAGGAAGTTACTAGAATGCCCCTGATTAGTGATGGGACACCCAGACAACTTAAAACATT